>RJWH01006220.1:0-58681 GCA_004363575.1 Solenodon paradoxus
AAATTCAAGGTTCAAGACAGTTCTAGGGTTGTTTATACTGAAGTTATATCCCGTAGGGTTTCAACCGTATGGAGCTTTTCTGCTATTTGGAATGAGTCCCCATCTTGGTGGAATGTCTGCTATATCAAGTAAGGGAAAAACTGGCTTCAGTGTGTCATTTACCTCCAGTTCCCACCTTTACTTAACCTTTAGTCTGATTATGAATTTGCCTCCTGCAAGTTCATAAATTTACTTAAGTTTAAAAATTTCATTCATCATTTTAAATTGTTTTCAATAGGAAGATAATTCTGGCACCGAGTTTACCTCTTTACTGATACAGATGTGCTGCTTTTAAGTATTTTTCAATGGGCACTCATATTTTAGTTAATAATGATAACTGTTAGCTATCAGAAGGGAAGGAAAAGAAAATAAACATATAAAAATTAATTAAACAACCCTGTCTCAGTGTTACAATTCTGCTTTTTTCTCTTTAAGATATATGCATATAAAACCCAGTTCTGTCACAATCATTTAATTCTTTTTATTTTCTCACTTTTATTTAAAAAATTAACCTAAGAAAGCATGCTTGCTATATCATGATCCAGAGTAATAGTGCAAGGTGATTTTGCCTTTTGACCAAAAATTCCCATTATGGAAGAAAAAAGAATATTATGGAAGTGTTCAAGAGTCCATGATTCTATTTACTGGGCTAAGAGAAAAATAATATCTTTTAGTAATGAAGTTATTATTAACATGTCCATATCCAGATATTAGGCAAAAGACTTAAAAGACTATGTTACTGTAAACTTAAAAATAAACAGTTGACTATGTATGTTTTCTATTCTACAGTAATTTAAAACTAATGGATATGCCTGGAAAAGAACAATGTGCATTTTTAACTTCAACAAGATTAGATATGTTTAAGTGCTGTCACAGCTACAAATGTATTTGTAAGAAGAGAATTATGTTTTCTCTGCCTTAATAAACACTAAGAACAAAAGGTGAAAATGAATTTTGTCATTTTATTGTTTCCTTTCCTTCTCTAAATTTGTGGTGACTTACAAATTAATTCTTTCTCTGCAGGCTTTAGTTCAATGTGGAAAAAGATGAGCTGTAAGTGGAAGAAATTGTCCTTTGGATTTTATGGATCAAATGCTGTCATCTTAAGGAAGAGGGGGAAGATTTTGTCTTTGAAGAGATGTTACACCTCTCTTCAATGGGCCTGAGGAGTTATTTTTGTTTCTTTTTTCCTGAACCACAGAACTAATTAGAGAACTCTGATAGATGAGATCTTTCCTTCTAGATAGGATAAATCACTTCAATAGACTCTGACTTTGAGAGGTAGCACATTTAAAAACTAAAAAATAGTGATTCCCCCACATCTAGATATTTATCTTCTTCAAAATAAAAATAAAACTGCTTACTGTATAATTGAAACAATAATACAAGGAACTCTCTCTTACATAATCTTTACTCAGAGTTGTCATTTGTTTATATTTTACTCTATGTGTGCTTACTGGCTGGTCCATTTGACAATAAGTTGGTATCCTTATGTTCCTTTGCCTAAATATTTTACAAGAACAAGCACTTTGTCATATATAACCATAGTACAAAGATAAAAGTCAAGGGAATTTAGTATTGGTATTATGCTGTGATCCCATCTACAGTTCATATTCAAATTTTGTCAACTGTTATAATGTCATTTATAGGTATTTCCCCCTTCATGCTGTGCCTTTAGTTGTGATGTCCTTTAGTATTCTTTCATCTGGGATAGTTTTTCAGGCTTTCACTTTCTTCACTTTGTTGTTTTAAAACTTAACTTTACTGAGTTTTATTTTGTATGCAATAAAATATATCCATTTGAATACATTAGGTTAATGGGATTTTCAACAAATATACTTAGTAAGCATCATCATGTAAAGATAAAGGACATTTCCATCACCTATAAAAGTTCTCTCACCACCAACCTGGCCCCGGGCACCGAGTGTTATGCTTTCTGTCACTTTGAATTACTTTGTCCTGTTCTAGAACAACATACATCTTGTACTCTTTTGTATTCTGGCTTCTTTTTGCTCAGCATGTTTTTAATCCATGTTTAGTTTTTTTTTTCATGAAAACAGCTCTTTATTTTTTATTACCAAGTAGTATTCCATTGCACACATACATCACGATTTGTTGATTCACCTATGGATGTTTGATATGCTTCCAATTTTCAGCTATTATGATTAAACCGGCATTTATGTGCCAGTGTCATGTGTTTTCTTTTTATTAAATTCTAGGATCTTTTGATGTTCAGGGAGGTAAATACTGTGCCAGCAGACTGTGTATATGTATTATACAGTATGTTTAGGCCCGTATCTACCATTCTTTTAATGTTTCTCTTCTGAATTCCTCAGTAATCCCAGTGAATACTCCGTGCCGTGCCATGTTTCCCCTAGCGCCAGATGGCCATGCAGTGGAAGACTGAGAGAAACTATCTTGGCTTCTATGGCTTTGGAGAGCTTCTGGAAACTGCTTTATATAAAAAGTCTGATTTGGATTATTTTTGCTCTTGTAATTATAGCAACTATGAAAATCAAATACAAATGCTGTAATGTGTTGTGAGTGCCTTTAACAAGGAGAGGCTTCAGACAAATCTGAATAATATCATTCCACTTTAATTTTTTAAATGGTGAAAGTTGCACATTAGTCATTTATTCTTAGATATTGTAGGAAATAATTATTTGTTAGGAAATAATTATATATCATTATGTATATAAAAATTAAGAGTAGAAATGTCCTTTAAACAACTTGAGGCAGAATTGGAGTCTAGATATTGAGAAAATTTTGTCTAAAGTTCAGAGAAAGTCATTAAAAGTTTTTGATGGAGTTGAAAAAGAAGATAGCTCTTTGGAATTTAGCTGATTTCATATTGTGAAGAGGGGAATAATTATGGTTAGAACAGGAATATCATTGGTATTGGCATATAAGAAATCATTTAAGACAAAGACATAGAAATTCAGCTTGAAGAGTTTTTCAGAGGCTACTTGTGACACTTCATTAATAATAATTATTAAAATAAATTACAAGGTCATTTGTTTACAATGACATTTTAAAAAGTTTTTAGACATTGGTAGTTGTATTTTGAGAGGAGGTATATAATATACTTTAAAATCTATCTTAGTAATTTAATTTTATTAAATGTGTTAATATCTCCAAACGAGTTTGTTTCTCCTTTTAAAATACATTTTTACTAAGTACTTGTATAAACTGCATCATTCAAGAAGGGAAAACATTGAGAATCCTACATTAGATAGTCTGGAAAAAGCAGAATCAAAATAGGATGATCATAAATATAAGAAAGTAGAAAGGGGAAAAGAGAATTGAATACTGTGTTTAAAATGATGATTTAGTCAAATGTCTTAAAAAGGGAGCTCACTGAAAATCTTTTATTCTTCTTTTACTAGTATACAAGATGGTGTAGTCTTATTTTTCTAAATGGTCATAACATTTAAATAATACAATACAGCATACACAATTCAATTCATAATAATTATAGGAAAATACATAATGAAGTCTTTCTTAAGTGAGACCTAAAACATATAAATTGATAATGGAAATTTTAGATTATAAAAACCCAAAACCTATGTGAAAGGTCAGAATTTAAAATGCCCTGTTTTCAGGAAACAAGTGTTGGAGCAGATGTGACGAAAGGGGAAGCCTGCTACACGGTGGTTGGTAAAGTGAGTTGGCGCATCCACTGTAGAAAACTATGGCAATTCTCAAAATATTAAAAATAGAAACATCATTATCTGGCTATCCCACTTGTGAGTATTTATTCAAATAACACCAAAACACCAATTTGAAGCAATATGTCACATGTTCATTGGCATAATTCACAATAGCCAACATATGGAAACTACCTAAATGTCCATTGTGGTATATATCTCCATGGAATACTACTCAGCTATTAAAACAGATAAAATTATACCATTTGCAACAACATGGGCGACCCTAGAGTGTCATGCTCTGTGAAATAAATCAGATGAAAAGGACAAATATATGATCTTTCTCTTATGTGATGCAGAGAAACCAAACAAATAGGGGAGCTAAATAAAAAAATATGTTTTCGTCTATAAAGATAAAATCAATGGGAAGAGGGAAGGAGAATGGTCAAATTATGTAAAAGTAAATTTTACAGTGAAGGATGGTATTGAAATTTTTACGGTGAACTTATTGTAGCCTATATAGTTGTTATTTATGATGATACATACTTGAAACACAACATGAGATGCAATATTCCTTCAAATTTTTTTAGAAAAAGAGAAGGAAAAATGAACAGATAAAAAACTGATTATAAATAAGCTTTGATGAATTGTTTCCTGAATTATTTTGCTTTTTGGTCTACTGAGATTACTCCAAGCTTAGGAAGGTATCATAGGATGTAGTTATGGAATTATTGGACATTACAGCTATAATTATAGTCTTAGGAAAGTATAAAATGATATCGATAACAAAATAAAATAAAAAACTTATATTTTAGGATATAGGTTTAAATACAAAAATCACACTAGGTTTCTGTAACATTTATTTGAGTATATTGCTATTTATGGTGTTTGAGATGTTCAAAAGACTTAACTAGAATAACATTTAGAATTAATTTTTATATAACATTTAATTTGTGTGCTTAAGTTGAAATTAATGTTTGAATGCTTAGTTTTCAAGTTCTCTTCAATCGTGTATTGTGTTATTTCTGTATAATAAATTACCCCCATATACATATATATTTTAGAGTTAGCAGCAAGGTATGGGTTACCTGGGTATCTGTACTCTGGTTTTCTAACAAAGCTGGCATCAGTGTATGAGTCCAGGATGGGGTCTCAACTCAAGGCCTGGTTAGGGGAAGATGTGCTTCCAGGGTCAAATGACTGTTGGCCAGTCTCAGATCCCCAGTGAGCAGTGACCTCATCAATCCCTTGCTTTAGGGCCTCTCTAGAGAGCTATTTACACCATAGTGGCTGTTTCCAATGGGATACAGAAGAGAGGGAGAGAGACATGGAAATGAGCTCACACTCCTGGGAAGAGGATTACACAGTGGTATAAATCACTGAGATATGGATGGGGATGATGATTTATGGCCATTTAAGAGGTTGTCTACAAATAGATATTGTGCATGTTATAAAATAAGGATGACTCAAGTTACAAATATTAGTAAATATTATTCTCCACTTTCAAAAGACTGGCTAAGTTTGTAATGATAAGTTTGCTATTATGTCTTCCCAGCAAACAATAAATTCCTGGTGATCAGGCAGTGTGACTCACTTCTTTCTTCAGTACTTGATGCAATAGCTAGTACATGGAAAGTGCTCCAGAAATTCAGGTTTTATAAATGAATTCATGAAATTTTTATAAGCATAAATCTCTAGAGTGATTTCTGAAATGTTGTGATACTTGTGATACTGTTTCCATATTACAAATTTAATTTTGTATACTTACTTAAAGGATCTGTAGTAGAACTTCTTATTCAGTAATTTTGTACTTTGGCCATCAGGTGGCATTATCACACAAACCAAGCTCTAAAATCAAGACAAATTTGAAAATAAATTAAGTTCATAAGATTAAAATAATATAAATATATTATCTGAAACTGCTGTTGAAAATGTTACTAGATGATTAGTGTAAATAAATTTAGCAAAATTTGTCTTAAAAATTGTAGTATCTTTGATCTATTGATTCTTTTAGAAAACTGTCTTCAGAAAAATAATGTAAGTGAACCAAAAGACACACAACTTGCTTTATACCTGAGGATTGTTTGAATTGCCAGATATTAGGAAAAACATTGTGTTCAGAAATAGTGGACGGGTTAAGTATAATATGGCCATAAAATTAAAAAATACAAAAACCTTAAATTTATTTTTGTGAAATATTCAATATATGAGGTACTTCGGATATAGTGCTAACTGGAAAAATGGATTGTATAACCATGATATGTAAATAACCTAAGTATCCATGGATGGATGAATCAACAAAGAAATGTGACATATACATATATACTGGATTACCACTCAGCTATTAAAAAAGATGAAATCTTGCCATTTAAGAGAACATGGATGGACCCAGAAGTTGTTATATCTGATGAAATAAGACGGACTTAGAAATAATACAGAATTTGTGTTATTTCACTCATATGTTGAATATAAAGAAACAAAGCAAATGAAAGCAGAAAACAAAACAAAAACATAGCCCTAAGATACAGAAACCAGATTGGTGACTAGAGAGGAAGAGGATTGGGGGTGGGTGAAACAGGGATTGTGTGCCTGATGATAGATGAAAACTCTCTTAGGTGGTGTTTGTGATGTAGTGTGTTAACAGGGTATTAACGCAAGGGATCTAAGTGTTTGTGTTTACCCTAATTTAAAATTCTTTGTCTTCTACTGTGTTTTTAAACCATCAAAATATTCTTTGATTCAGTAATTATCTACTGCTTGTTATATGCAAACATTACAGTAGGTGTTGATGATACAAAAGTGAATAAGACAATTTCTGTTTTAACTGAACATTGGTCAGGTTGACAAGATATAAACAGATATTTTGTTAAATAATGATAGATGAAATGCAAAAGACTAATAATTCTACAATAAATTTTCTTTTTCCCATTTAATAGTCTCAGGTCTCTCTATGTAAAATAATTGGTTTATGATTTGGATATTCTGAACTTTCCACATAATTTCATTGTTTTAGGATTTTGAAGAGCTAAAGGTACATGGATAATAATGTTGCAATATTTATCCAGTGGTTACAAGTACAGTGATTCTGATATCCTGATATTCCTAGGAAACCTTTCTTAAGTCAACATGGTATAAAGTGAAGCAGTTACTTTAATTTATATAGAAAATTATTTGAGCATTCCCTGACTCCAAAATAAACTTACCAAATCATAAAAAATAATACATATGACCTAGAACAACACTAACTTAAAGTAAAATCAAGAATCATATGATAAATGCACACCTGTAAATTTAGTTCCAGGGATTTGGAGGGGAGCCCATCTCTATGCTCAGCTTGTCTCTGCCTCCAGAACAGGTGCTGCAAAACCCACGGGACACTGGTTTGGCTTTCTTTGTCATAAAAGCAATTATCTCTGAATTCCTTTCAGTTCTTGGATACAAGTATTAATATACAGTAAGTCTTTTCATGAAAGTGAAGTGGCATTATCTGAACTTTCAAGATTCGGGGGATATCTGTATTTATCTGTTGGAAGGATTATTAAAGCCATTATTTCGGTATTTTATGGTACAGAACACTGTTACTAAATAATCTTGGTTGTTTGATTTTGCCACATTTAGATTGTGAGGCTGACATGAGGGTTAATAGTATGAATTTCCCTATGATTCTCCTTTTCTGGAATTCAGTGTTTCTGCACGCCAGAGCGTCTGTGTGAAGGGGACACATATGGGCCATTCTTTGGAGAGGAGTTACCCTTCGAAAGGCAACCTTTGGGAATGGTTTTTCTCTTTCTAGAAGCAGATGGCTGAATTAGCATGGAGAGGAGATGAGTTTGAAGTGTTCTGAGCCCATAGCCAGCTAATGTGTTGGGACCTAAAAGGAAATTCAGACCTAGAGAAATTAGGAGATTTATCTTCCCATGACTAGCAGAAGAAGAATTGCTGAGGCTCTGGCTTAAGACCCTTTACTTGCTAAACATTTAAGATGTTATCCCTGTGAGAGACATTGAGCAACATTCTGAAGGTGAAAGGTGAGTGGAAATGCTTTCAAGGAGGTAATGAGAATAAACACCTTTCCTTATTTAGGCTGCAAATGGTACTGAAGCCTCTTTACCATCATTGCCCCCCTATTCCTCCCTCCAGTTCTCCAGAAAGCTCTTTATCCTCCTACTTTCCAACTCTTGAACTAGTCACTTCTCTTTTCATTCATTTTCTGGTGTCATCCTGAGCTTATACTGGTCATCTAGATGCAAATCAAGCCTGTTTCTGTTTTGTTCCTGACATCATTAAACTTTCAGGGTCTGATATTCTTGAATAGAGAAGTGATTTTCTTGAAAGCCAGATTTTGGAATCTGACAAAATAGTTTTTGTTATTAATTACAAAAAAAGTGGGATGAGAAAGGACACATAATTCACTTTCTTACTCCTTACCTATAAAAGCATAAATAATATTAAGATATATTACATAAAGTCACATGTATGTATTTATCTGCTGAGTGCCCTTTTGTGAGTAATCTATTGTCTCTAAATCTGAATTTCTTCATCTATAAACACAGATAACAAACCTATTAACCCATCTGCGGAGGATTAGAATAATTGGCATAGGTAGGATAATAATAACAAAATCCCTCAATTTCAAATAACTGCTTGGCATATGCATTTCATAAATGTTAATTTGCTTCAGCTAGAAGACAATGAAATATAGATGACAGCACAGAGAATAAACCCCTTGCTCATCTTTAAAGAAAGTGAGAAAAATATGAAAAACAATCAAAATAAGTTTTAGGTTCAAACATCACATTTTAAATCACCAGTTTATTATTAGATTCTCACATATTATCTGTAAATATATACTGGAGGTCAACTTTCAGTAAGTCAAAGATTTTATATATATATGTACATATATATATATATATACATATATATATATATGTATTTCTACTTTGTTTTTACCCCAGGCCCAGGTGGTGAACTCTGGTCCTTAGGCTTTAGATGACCTGCACCGTAGCTGTCCCAGCCATCTGAACCACGAGCTTGTGTCTTGGAGATAGATCTTGAATCAGTGTTATTTATTAAATAATAAATTTTATTTTTTGTTACATTATATATTCATTTTAGGATATTAAAATTCATCTCAGTTAGTGAATATTTCACATTTCAATGTTATTTAAAAATTTTATCTTTTGCCTCATTTCCAGACCTTCACCCTGCCTCACACAGTGAAACGTCTTTTGCTCTGTAGCTTGTGGTGTAAATATAGTAAGTGAGCTCCTGAGTTTGAGATTTCCTTTGTGGTTTTAGCTCAAATACCATATGGTAGTTCCAGCTGCCTCTCTTGCTCTGTTGGGCTAGTTATTTTTATAACCTCTCAGGAAGTATCTACGTCTATTTTTGTTTTATTTTCATAGAACATTTTTTAGTGTCTTTTATAATGAACTTTATTCTCATCAAGGAGAGGGTTGAGTGAGCATATAGAAGAGTAGGTGATTTAAACTTGTGTGCTATTTAACAATATTTTACTATTAGTTTGAATACACTTGACAAAGGAGTGTCAAACGGTGACATTTTCTGAGCTTTAACCAATTAATTGCCAGTGAAGGTGAGTCAAGAACCATGAGTTGGTTTTAGGAAATGGATGGACACAAAATGCAAATTAAATCCAGTAAGCAGAGAAGTCATTAGACTGTAGAACTGAACATGAATTTAGCACCGTATCTATACAGGCTGTGAATCCATCCCCTGCCAGGAACTGTGCCTGCCCTCAGTGTATTTCCCCATCAGCTGAGGGGCAATGCTCTGTTAGCCTGGACCAGAGGAACTTATTTGGGTATCAAAATTGGGATAAAGGCAGAAACACAAAGTCGGGTTTTTTTTCTATAAACATATGAGATTCCACAGTGATTCAGCATAGTCCCATTTTACATCTAGTTTAGGAACCAATTTATATTAAGGTATATACTTCTAAACTATAGTCAACCTCTGATTATTTAACTTTCTGGTTTTCTATTTAAAAAAATTTATCCCACCCATGGGCTTTAAGGACTTTTCACAACTTGTGAAAGTGAGAAGACTCGCTTCTGAGAGTACCAGTGGGTTTTCACTCTTTAGTTTGCATGAGAATCAGGATCTATTTGAATTTCTGATTCAGTGACTGGATATAGTTTGGCAGAGCACAAAATGTGCATTTTTTGGTGCTGGTCTGTGAGATGCAGGGGTGTGAGTCAGCCTCCCCAAGGTGCCTTGAGATTCCCTCACAGGCGTCCAGTTTCAGGCCATTTTCTAGTCACTGCTCCTAGGAGGGAAGCAGGGAGCATCCTGTTTCATCATCCTAGTTCTTATCGTTCTGTTTTGAAGTTTTAATGTAAGAGTTGTGGCAGAGGGCTTTAATGAGAGGTGGCACCAGCTTCAAGTCCAGGGCAGCTTCTGGAGCCCAGCACAGTGGAAGTTGGGGGATTTAGGAGGCACTTGGGTGGAGCGGGCGTGGGCGGGGCCCCTGGTCAGCCCTGAGACTGGTGGGCGGGGCCTCCGGACTGCCCTGTGGCGGGTAGGCGGGGCCTCCGAGGTGCGCTGAGGTGGTGTGTGTGCTGAGCCTCCGGACAGCCTTGAAGCTGTGGTGAGGGGTAATGGTGAGCCCTGTGCGTGGGCCAGGAGTGAGGTCACATGACTGGTGCTGTGGGGCCGCGCTGAGGTGGCTTAGCAGGGCACGTGAGGTGGTGAGGCCGTGCAGTGGGGTTTGCGGGACCGCAGTGAGGTGGGGTGGCAGCTGCCGCGTGGCGAGGCCCAGGAGAATGTGTGGTGCCAGCTGCGTGAGCTGCACTCTGTAAGCAGCCTGGTAGCAATGTCCTACTTGCTGCCATCATGTGAAAATGTTGGAGATAATGCTTGATGTTGGTTGGCAAAAAGTCCAAGAAGGGGCAAAGAGCCCTCCAGAGGCTAGGAGTAGGAGAATTGACTTTAAACCTTAGGTCTGTGTTAAATAGCAGGTTGCAACTCCAAGGGTAGACATACCATAATTTTTAGGGGTGAAGCCAGGACCAATTGAAGGTGTGTGTGTGTGTGTGTGTGTGTGTGTGTGTGTGTGTGTGTGTGTGTAGATGCTGGAGTGGGGGGGGAAGGCTCAGGTGTGGGGAGAGTGTGTGTACCACCCCCATTGGGGACACCTGCACCTTGTTGGGTAATTTGGAGCTAGCTCATTGGTGTGCCTGTCACCCCAAATTAACTTCTAGCAAACTGTGATTGAAACTGGGACAGAACCTCAAACTAGGCAGGCTTTGGGACAAGTTGCTAAACTTGCCTCTGTCAAAGCAGGATGTGTGGTAACCCTATCCAAGGAAAATCGTTTCACTGAGGTCCCAGTGAAAATGACCCCAACATTTTCCTTGCACTGTATGATACGTGGCCAGTGGGGACAACACTAAATGACTAAAGGTGAGAAGCTCCTCATCTTAGGCTACAATCACAATGGGGAATGGAATGAAGTCCAAATAGAAAATGGCCAAGGTGGGTCCTCAGTAACCATAAAATGGTTAGAGAAACATTCCTGGCACCATGGACTGTGTCCTTTAAAGGAGGAAGAATACTTTCTGAATGAAGAATCAGTGGCAACTTCTTGGTTTGGGAGAGTGAGAGCAGTCCTGGCCAGAGGCTCATCCAGCTGAGGGTGTACCACTACAGGATCAGCACTGCTCTGATGGCAAGGTAGGGGACTCCAGTCAGGCAATCACTCTGGGGCTGGGGGAAGGGTGTGTGTTAGTCTTTGTTCAGGAGAACCCAATGGTCTTGCCTCTGGGTTGATAAGTTAATGTACAAAGCTTAAGCAAGAAAATGGTTGAAGAAGCATTCTTGTAAAAAACTGGTGCCTGTTTCTCAGCTATATGAAAGACCTTTTACTGAGGACTCGTCAGGTGATATCATGTGTTGTGTGGATCCTACTGTAGTTTTTTTAAATTTTACTGAAGGGAAATTTCATCATATACTGGAGTTTTGTTGTTAGCAATGTGTGAAGATTAATAGAAATCTGTTGGATTTCGGACTTATGCTTAAATTAGGATTCTTCCTTTTAAAAATAATTTTTATGATGGTAATTTGTCTTCAGAAAAATTCAAATAATAGGTGGAGATATTTAAAGTGAAAGGTTGATAATACCTTAATAATACCTTCCTAAAATAAGTCTAGTGCACGGCCTTCTTTCTATGGATACAGTCATAGTGTTTGTGTGTACATAGTATATACATACAATTTTTAAACAAAAATGGGATTCCATAATTACTATACTCATACGGTAGTTTTATAAAGGGAATTACATATATGTATGTATATAATATATGAGTATATGAGTGTATGTATATGTATATATGATTATATATAAAACTATATAACTATACATATCTAACTATATGCATACATATTTGCATATTTGTATATATAGTGATTTTCATATAAAGGATCCTTATGTGTCTGTGAAGGAATGATAGAAATTAACATTTACTGAGTTCTCACTATTGAGAAATTTTTAATCATCTGCATCATCAGGACAGATATTGCTGAAATCTGCATTTTTGTATTAAGAAAATGGAGGGTTAGAAGGATGAAATTTCTTACCTGAGAGCAGATTTGAACTGACAGAACTAGACTTGCATCTCACTGGCCAATTTGCCGTAACATGCTGTAATTGAGGATGTAGATTGGTGGATGGACGATGTGAGTCCAGACAGCATATGTATTTTTTTATAATATGCATGAGCATGTTAAAAAGAAAGCAACACAAAAAGAAATATAGCGAATAATATTTCTGTTTCCTAATTGAGTTTACCTGCCTAGAGGCAAACATTGTGATTAGTTTCTTCTAGTTACCAGATGTATATATGTTTATGCTTTTGAAAAACACAAATGATGAATTAAAAATTTCTAATACCCCCCAAAACAAACAACAAACATAACCTAGAGTTAAGTGAATTATGAATCACTATTGCAATATTAGAAAATCTGATTTTGACTATGTATTTACTGTTACCAGTGAGTTTTATACATATATTCTTATGCTTTTGTGTTGGTATTAGTCAGAAAAACCTTTCATCACCTCTTTCATGCATATTAGACACTCAAAATATCAAAATCAAATTACAAGTTCTCTTATATATTCAGTTAACTTCACAATAAAATTGTGAAAAAATTTTGAACACAATGATTACTTAATTTATCTCTACCTAATTTGAAATAAAAATGAATACAATTCTGAAAATAAAAGAAAAATGTTATGTGCCAAGAGTGGCAACAATTTTGCTGTGGTATATACACAGTTATTTATCTTAGAATCCTGTAGACCCTATTAATGAAGGGAAAAAGGAAAATTGCATCTAATGATGAGTATAAATTACATTTTCATATTACCATAGATGAGAGAGTTACATATTTAGCCATTTCTCTACTTACTCAATCCAGTAAACATTTCTCGTGTACCACTCTACATCATGACCCTGAAATGAAAATAAGGACAAAATGTGAGAGAGTTCTTTACCATTAGATCTGTTTTATAAGAAATGCTAAAGGATATTCTTATAAACAAATAAAAATGTGAAAATTAACATAAAAACATATGTATGGAGGTGAAAACTAGTTAAATTCATATCATCTAATAATGTAATTGTGGTATATAATTTTCATACAGTCTGTACATTATAAAAAGCAATCATGAAAAAGTAGAGTTACCTGATGCATAATAGAGAATAAATGTAAGATATGACCTACAGTTTGAAGATGGGAGAGGCAAAAGTTTAAATGTTCTATGTGCTATTAAAATTAAGTTGTTAACAGCTTAAAATAGGATATTAGAAATAAAAGGTACTTAATGTAAGACACATAACAAATATAAGGGAAACATCTTTAGTAGAATGCCAAAAGATTATTATTAAAAAGTCAATAATACCAGTATTCAAAGTCAAATCACAAAAGAAGAGAGCAAGTCATAAAGTAAGGATCAAAGGATCTACAAAAAATATCATAAAAAATAACAAAATGACAATAGTAATTCTTCCTTATAAATAATTGTTGTGTATGTAAATGATTTAACTCTCTAGTACAAAGATGCAGAACAGCTGAATGAATGAAAACAATACAAAACACAGGATTAAAATAAATGCCTCCTGTATGAGACTCCTTTTACCTTTGGCAATACAAACTAAGAATGAATGGTTAGGAAAAGATATCACAAGTAAATGGGAAACAAGAAACCCTAAGTGATGTACTTATATAAACTAGATTTTAAACCAGTGATGATCAACACAAAAAGGTTATTATGTAGTAATAAGTAGGTAATTCATCAAGAAGCTACAACAATGTAAATATTTATGTACCTAAGGTTAGACTGACCATCTAATTATATAAAGCAAATCTTAAATGAATTAAAAGAATTGATAAGTAGAAATGCAATAATAGTTTTATATTCAACAAGAGATAGTTCATCTAGACAGATAATAAGGAAAGAGCAGGTTTATTCAATACAAAAGACCAAATGGATCCAGTAAATAAAATTAAAATGTTTCACCCTGGCAATATCAGAATACCAATTCCTCACAAATGTAGTTTCTAGGTTAGAACATATGGTAGTGCACAAACAAGTCTTAGCCAAATTTAAGAAGAATGAAATTATAGTAATTAAGCTTTCTGATCACAATAGTAAGAAACTATATATTAATAACAGGAAGAAAACTGAAAAATTCAGGCACATATGAACTGAACTAAATACCATCGAACAATCAGTGGAACAAAGAAGACAGCAAAAGGAAAATATAAATAGTACCTTTAGCTAAATGAAATTGGAAACACGATATACCCAGACTTTATGAGACACAGAAAAAGCAGTTGCAAGAGGGAGGTTCATAGCAAAAAGTGCATAAATCAAGATAATAGTTCTCCAATAACTTTACACCTCATGGAACTAGAAAAAGAATACGGAGTCCAAAATTATCAAAGATGAGAGAATTAAATAAAATAGAGAGTAGAAGAATGAACAAAAACTAAGTCTTGGTCCTTTGAAAAGATAAAATTGAGAAAACTTTAGTTAGATTAGCTAAGGAAAATAGGGTCCCAAACAAATACAATTGTAAATGAAGGTGGAGACATTGTAACTGATATCATACACATCTAAAGGGCATAAGGGACTACTAAGAACAGTTTTATTACAACAAATTAAATGGCTTAGATGCTAAGGATACATTCTTGGAAACATAAACAACCGAATGAGACTAAATCATAAATGAACAGAAAATCTGAGCAGAAAATCTAAGAAGACTGAATCAGTAATCAAAATAACACAACAAACAAAAGTCCAGGAAGAGAAGATTTCATCTATTTAAATTTTATCAAATATTCAAAGAAATAATGCCGTTACTTCTCAAACTCTTCTGCTAAATTGAAGAGTAAGGAACACTTAGAAACTCATTTTATGAAGCCAGCATTACCCTGATACCTAAGCAAGATAAAGATGCTATAAGGAAACAAAACAAATAAAAACCTACACATCTCTATCAAACATAGATGCATATATTTTCAAGAAAACATTAACCTAATTCAACAGCATGTGGAAGGGTCATATTCCATGATCAAGTGTGATTAATCTCCAGGACTCAAAGATGATCTATCATACACAAATCAATAAACATATTCTACCATATAGAATTAAAGAGAAAACCACAAGTTTTTAGTGAGTTCAGAAGCATTTGACAAACTATACTTTCTTGGTAAAGACTCTCAACAAATTGATTACAAGGGGAACATACAGCAGTAATAAAGATCAAATGGGACAAATCTATAGTTACTATAATCAGTATTGAAAAGGTGAAAGCTTTTCCTCTAAGTTCAGGAATAAGTCAAAGGTACCACTTTTAGTACTACTCAGCATCATACTGGAAGTTCTGGGCAAATCAAGTAGGCAAATAAAAAGAAATAAAATGATCGGAATCAGAAAAGAGGAAGTGAAAATGACTTTGTAGAAGACATGGACTTATATATAGAAAGTACTAAAACTCATTAAAAAAACTTGTAATTAACAAATTTAATAAAGTTACAGGAACAATCAGCTTATAAAAAGCATTAATGTTTTCATACACTAGAATGAATTATCTGATAAAGCAATTCCATGTGCAATATTTTTTTAAAACAAAATATTTAGTAATACATTTAACCAAGGAGGTGAAAGATCTATATACTAAAAGATATATGAATTTTGTGAAGAAATTGAAGAAGACCAAATAGATGGAAAGTGTTTGCATTCATGGTTTTGAAGAATGAGTTTTGTTGAAATGTCCACATTGCTCCTAATAATTTGTATATAACTTAATCCCTATCAGGAGTTCAATTTTATTTTTACAGAAACAAGAAGCCCTAAAATTTGTATAGAACTACAGAGGACTCTGAGGAGACAAAACAGTCCTGAGGAGAATAAATCAGGTGGTGTTAACAGTTTTTGGTTTCAAGATATGCCACGAACTCATAGTAATTAAACAGTATTGTACTGGCATTAAAATAGACACATACACAAATCGAATATAATAATAAAGAGCCCAGAAGTAAACCTGTGCTTCTACATGCAACTCAGATTTAGCAAATATAGTTAGAACACCCAATGGAGAAAAGATAGCCTTTTCGATAAATGGCACTGGGAAAACTGCATGTTCATGCACAAAATAATGAAACTAGACCTCTAATACCAGTTAAAATAATTAACCCCAAATAGTTTAAAGACTCAAATGGAAGACCCAAAGCCATAAAACTCCTAGAAGCTTAAGGAAAATATTCCTTGGTTTTGGTGTTAACAATAACCTTTTGAATTTGATACCCAAGGCATAAACTACACCATAAATGAGACTGAATCAAATTAAAATGGTGCTGCAAAATTAAACAACAAATGAAAGGCAGTCTACAGAATGGAAGAAAATATATTCAGACCACATCTGATAAGGGGCGAATATCCAAAATATATAAGATACTCATGCAAATGAATAGCAAATAAACCCCACAAATAATCTAACTAAAGATGGGCTACTTCTTGCTCACTGGGTTCAATTAGTAAGATGCCATCAATGATGTCAAAAGGGAAGGTGATCAAAATCTCTGCAAACTAATGAGTTTGGGATGACAGATTGATATCCTCTGAGCCAGATCACTGAGAGCATATTGCGTATTGCTGATTGTGCTATATGAAAACAAGTTGCTTCTATTGGAGTTTTTTGGCAGATGGAGAAAAAGCATTTGACAGATCAGTGAGTACAAAAGGGCTAACAGGGTTGTATTAATTTGCTCATACAGTGAAACAACATCTAGTACAATGAGTGACTATAATTGATATTTTCTGGTTAAGGTTTCAATAATAGTTGTCATTCTTAAAGAACCATCTGTTCTTTGATTAGAATTGGGATGTGGTGGAATCACTCTCTCTGCATTGTTCAGTTCCTGATGGTGGTGCTAATCTATGAGATACTTTTAGGGATACAGTACTGCCCTTCCTTCCTTTCTTCCTTCCTTCCTTCCTTCCTTCCTTCCTTCCTTCCTTCCTTCCTTCCTTCCTTCCTTTCCTCCTTTTGCTTCTTTCCTCCCTCCCTCCCACCCTCCTTCCCTTCTTTCTTCTCTCCCTCACTCCCTCCTCCAATTTTCTCAGGTAATTTTAGGGACTTTGACTTGACCTTTTCAGCCATAATAGTCCGTATTCCATAGATCAGACACTCAACATGGCAATTTTGCTGCTGAGTGCCTGTATTCCAGTTAGGCATTCTGAACCTGGGAGATAACCACTAGATGGTTTTGAGCACTCTAAGGGCTCACAGTGAGACAGATTGGAGTTAAAATTTTATTGACTGTCTTATCTTCCTAAGCCCTTGTTCTTACTTGTCACCACAGTTATTCTCCTAGAGTGGGTCTCAATTCAGAGGCAGTGTTGAGTAGCCCTTAAATGATTATTTCCTTTCTCCTGATATTCAGTTACCTTGGTAAAAAGCTGCTGTACATCTATCTATTTTAATTATATATATATACACACACATATGTACATATGTTCTTATTTATATGTGTTTGTAAAGCAATTGGGGACTCATCTTCATTCTATAAAAAAGAAAATATTCTAAGTAGATATGGATATTTCCTCTTACTTTTATGTCTTTTTTTTGTTGATTTCCTTATCTCAAGAGATACTGAGAGGGTTCTTTATTTTTCTTTTCTAAAGTTTATGATAACTGATAAAAGTTCAAGGTTGAATTGATCCATGAAGTGTTCATAAAATTAGCCACTTAGTTCTCTCTGATTCCAGTCCTTCAGCTGGTAAGATGTCATGGCCTACAAACAGGTCTTATCAGCCTATGTGTACATATGACCCAAGCCTCTGCTGCCAGATTATTGGGCAACAAGGGTTAAAGTAAACTCTGCTATTGTGAAGCTATATAGAAAGTTGGGAGGTTTTGCAGGAAAGAAGTGATGTAGGGATTCATGTTGATGAATATCTAATGTTAACTTTATTCAACAGGTGAAGACAGGAGGGGATCAGAATGGAAGAGTTTCAGCATAATTGTTAGACATTATCTGTTTTTTTTAAATCTTCACATATGGGGGAATATTTAATTCTTTTTCAGGCAATATACCTATTTTTTCTCACCTTTATTGATGCTTCATAACTGGTTAGCAATGATTATATATATAAAGCTTAAATTCTCTTTTCTTAAGTGTAAGTGGAAAATTTTGACTGTTTTGGCAATAGGATTATTTTTGTGGAATCAAATCCAGTTTTGTATTTAAAATATTGTTTTCTTGTTACCTAGGTATATAGTTATTCAATTAAAATACAAAAGGCTAGTTGACTAAGAAAATACATGAATTTATAACAAAATTACCTTATAACCTGACTTTGTGGCAGAGAGAACATTTATTGAAAATCAAGTGGTATTTCTCTCATTTATACATTTTCTCAATATTTGATGATTGTTCAAATCAACTTTCCTCAAATTATAAAATGATTAAATGGTGAAATATTAAGCTACTGTAGGGACATAAGGTTCAAATCTTTTTAGTTAAAAGTTATTTGGATCTTTCTACATAGTCACCAAAATATTAGTTTCAAAAAATGTTTTCTTCTCTTTAGTCACTATTACATTCCAAAAGAGGTTAATATTGTTTATATTTTTATAAGCCTATTGGAGGGTATGGATCATATTTTTGGATAAATAAAATATATTTGAATGAAAAATATTTATTTTGTTTGTATATTTCCTGCTCTCCGTATATACATACATGCATTGTATTTATGTATGTATTTATAACATATATGCTTCTCGTCATCCCAGATATGGTTACTGTAACAAGACTATTATGCTTATAATTCATATAGATCTATCATTTTATGATGAGTATTTCCATTTATCATTATTATAGATTTTTTCAAAATGTCAAAACAATTATTCTTTTTCTTTTTTTTTTTTTGTAGTTCTCAAAATGAGCAAGGTGAGAGTGACATAGTTGGACATGAAATACCCCAATTCACAGAAGTGTAAAAGACATCTAATTCACAAAGGTCAGGTAAGTTCTTTTCTATGTTCTTGATTTCTGAAAACATTGTGATATCAAGTAAATAAAAATGAAATCATAATAATAGTTGTCTTACATATTTGGTATTATATGCCTGGTTCATTATCTATCAAAGGGTATTTTAACGTAATATTCAATAATACTCGTGATCATAGGAAATAGTAATGTTAGATTTCAATGCTTGAATAAATTTTAAATTTGTTTTCAATACAAGGTCTTCTCTTTACTCAGTGCTTAATACATATTTTGCTTTAGTATGGAAATTACTTGACATATTTTTGCAGTAAATATGGGAATTTTATGTGTTTTTCTCCTGCTCATAATCACTGACTTAGGATGAATGTGTGAGTATCAATTATATACATTTCTTATGAGAACAAATGAGGCATAATATAAAAAGAAAACTGTAAACTATGGAACCTTGCTGAAACTTTGTGAACTATAAAGTTCTATAGAATGCTATCAGCCATGACACTGTTGGTATTTGTGATAATGATGACAATTTTCTTATTTTGATATGACCTAGCTTTTGGCATAAACTACAAAATAGCATACTTACTGTAATAGCACAAATATTTTGCTGACATGTGCGGTGTGGTTTGCATATATATGCATTTATTTTTCATACAAAATGAGATTTTCCTCATTGACCAGAGAATTCTAATGACCAGAAAGCTGGGAGAATATTTTTTTGAATTTCACATACTTTATCATGCTTCAATAGTGCTTAAATCAAAATGGAAAATGAACTCAATCTATTTTCTCTGAAGAATTCGACTATTAGTGGTGAACCTGCTGTCATCTATACAGATGTTGATTTATAATGATGTATTGAATTTATATAATGTGTTTAGTATAATGTTATTTCAATAAAATTGTGAATTAAAATTAAAACTCTCAGAAATATATAAAGGTACACAATGAAATCATGATCCTGAAGTAAAACTAATCCAAATTAGAACAGGAAATCAGTGAATTTCATGACAATAAGTGAAATTTATTCTAAGCAATTAAAAAGATTAAAAAGGTTATCTATAAGCTTTGATATATAGCAAGTTAAAAACTCTTTACACAATATTTTTAGCATCCTTTGCTGATGATTATTAATTCTTAGGTTCACTCATTTGACAATTTTGAGTAACTTCTATTGCTTAGGACCTATGTATGGAACAAAAGAAATAGCTTTTAAAAAGTCAGTTTTCCATGAATTCAGTTTAAATGGAAGTTTTTTCCCTATTTCTTTTCTATTTATGAAGCAGTTTTTAAATTCTGGGATAATGGTATAGTCAAATAAATGGCATATAACATCCTGAGATTAAGGAAGCACTTTTGCAGGAGATAATAATTGATATCATATAAAGGAAAGGTAGGATTTAGTCAGTCTGAGGGTAGAAAAGCCTCATTCAGGTAAAAAAGATGAGAAAAGAATACAAGATTTATATAATAGAAGAATCAGTTTCTTGTCAAATAGAAGAATTGTCTAGAAGTACGTTTGGCTAGGTATGCAACTTCATGAAAATCTTTTGTTCCATGTTAAGAACTTTAAAATTTTCCCTTAACTCAAAGAATACTAATGGAAATTTTATATGAGGAAGCAATATGAAACATATGACATTAGCAGATATGAACTTTGAAAAGGTCAGTTTGAGTGTAGCCAGGGAAGTGTGGGGGAAAAAAATCAAAGTAGCAATAAGCAGAAAGAATTACAATTCTCTGTGTCTCCGGAATGAGATTATGGAAATAAACATTGACCATAAGCCTGTATATAGTATGATTAAATGTCTTGGGATAAAGACAAATGTCTGGATTAGAGATAGGAATTGAGAATTAGTCAATTAATATAACAAGAATTTGAAAACATGGTAAAGGAGAGCAGAGTTCATGATGGAGATCCTGTAAAACTAGAGAGAGTAGCTTATGTTAGATAAGAAGTGGTCAGGAGGGTGATTTCCTAGAATAAATCATCATTTAGAAGTATGTAGAAGATGAACAAGCAGTGAAAGAAAATAATTCTTTGGTTAGACAAGTAGTAGTGAATTCAAAACAGTATGGCATCAAGGAGAGTAGGCTAAAGATAGTCAAGAGTTGCAAATAGTATTAGGAAGATGAAGTAATAGAATGGCCAAATGCATGTTTATTAAATTTGGCATGGAGTATGCCACTGTGATCTTTGCTAGAGTAGATAGTGGAATGGAGGTTGTGGTCAATCCAGACTGCAATTGCTGGAACTGATTTGAAGATTAGGCAGCAGAGAGAGTTAATACAGAATTTATTTTTTAAATTAAGTGAAAATTTTACCATGTATTGAAAGTGTGTGCATCTGTATGATATCATATCCTTTGTTAAAAAGGATATATGGATTGATACAATGACTTTGTAAAGGATTGGTGTTATCTTCTAAACTGAACATGATTCAGAAATTCTAAGTATATATCCAAAAGAAATACTCTTACATGTGCAAAAATACACATCATTAGGAATATTTATGGCAGTGCTGTTCACATTATCAAACATCTCAAAACTATCCAAATGATTAGTAATGGGAGAGTAAATGAATTCTTTGTTCAAAAAATGGAATTTTTATGAGTCAAAACGAACTATTCAGCATCTAACAATGTAACTAAATCTTAGCAAGATAATATGAAATGAAAAAGTATATTCAAAAAATACTTGTACCTCATGATACCATTTTATAAGATTAAAAAGTTAGAAACAACTAAGAATATTAGTATATGTCAGTAAAAACATGATGACAACAAAACTATATATCAGTGTATCAAGGGAGTGATTGCAGTGGAAATCAATGTGAGAGAGATAGGAAGACAGGATGAAGTGAAATATAAAAGATAAATTTAATGACTGCAATGCTAGTAGCTACAGTTTTGTGTAAAAAATTGCCAACCTGAAAAAAAACTCAGAGCAATGTTCTCAAAAAGGATTATGAATAGTTTTATCCTAGTTTCTTAGACTTCAAAACTAAAAAGAAAGAACTCTGTGATAATGGGTCTTATTTTTGTACAAAATTCATGTGTTGTTCATATTGTGAGAAGAGATACGTAAGGGTTAAAATGTTGAGGATTCCAGAGAGAAATAGAATAATCATGATAGAGCATAATAACTAAAATGCACTAGATGATGAAATCCAGACTAGAGGTGAAATTTTCAGATTTGTTTAGTCGCAAACAAAATCTTTTTGAGACACTATACTTGTGTAGGAGGAGAAGCAAGAGTTGAAGAGAACTTATGTTTGATGGTAACTTTTTATAAAGTATCATATAAGGTCATCTTCTGAGAGGGAGAGGAAAGAAAGTGTATAGTAGATAATTTAGGACAATGTAAATACTTGAAATAGGTTTTTTCCCAATTTTTTGATTGCAGTTAACTTTTTTTTTTTTTTTTTACAAATTTAACTCCTATGTGTATGTTTCCCATATGTGTAGTTTTTCCATTCCTCAGATATATATCAATAAACACTGTACCCTCCACAAAATCACCAAGTGTTCTTCACCATTGTCCAGTGGGTTCCACCACTACTTACAACGCCTCTACCTCATCTTTTTCCCTGCTAGTAACCTCAATTCTATTTCAAGTATCCAAGAGCTGATTTTGTTTTGTTTGTTCCTTCGTTTTGTCTTTTCACATTCCTCCTATGAATGAAATCATTTGGTATCTATCTTCCTTCTTTTAACTTGTTTCACTTAGTATATAACCCTTCTAGATCCATACAAGTTGATTCAAATGACAGGATTTTATCAGTATTCCATTGTATATATATATGTATATCTACGTATATACACATAGATATACATATATATACACATATACACACACATACACACATCTATAATCTTCTTTATCTGTTCACTTGATATTGGAATTTACATAGTTTCCAGTTCTCACCTGTTGTGACTAGGGCTGCAGTAAATGTGGGGGTGCATTGATCTCTTCAAATTATTGATTTTCAATCTTTTGAGTAAAGACCTAGAATGACAGGATCACAGGAAATTCCCATATTTAATTTTTTGACTATTCTCCATATTGTTTTCTGTAGAGGTTGTACCAATTTGCACTCTCACTGGTCTAAAAGTGTTCCTTTTTCTCGACATCTTCAACACTGTTGTTTTCAGTTTTTGTATAACAGCCAGTTTCTCAGGTGTAAGGTGATATCTCATTGTTGTTTTGATTTATGTTTCCTTGATAGTCAGTAATTAGGAACATCTTTTCATGTACCTGTTGGCCATCTATATGTCCTCCAGAAAAATGTCTCTCCAATTCCCCTCCCATTTTTTTATTGGATTGCTTGTTTATTTTATTGAGTTTTATGAGTTCTTTACATATTTTGGATATTAAGCCTTTGTCCGAAATACGGAATGCAATTATCTTCTTTCAGTTTATTTTGATGTAGTCCCACTGGTTTATTTTTTCTTTTCGTTTCCCTTGATGCTGGAGTTGAATCTCCAAAGACTTCTCTAAGACTGATGTCATGGAATGTCTTTACTATGTTGTCTTCCAGGAATTTATGGTTTCTTGTTTTATGTCTAAGTCTCTAATCCATTTAGAATTATTTTTTGTGAATGATATTAGACATGGATCCAGCTTCATTCCTTTGCATGTGGCTGTTCAGTTTTACCAGTACCACTTATTGAAGAAACTTTCTCTATCATTTGATTTTGGATGCTTTGTCATAGACAAGTGTCTGTAAATGAGTGCGTCAATTTCTGGTGATTCAGTTCTACTTCAGTGATGTGTGCTTCTGTTATTCCAGTATCATACCATTTTGAACTATTGCTTTCTAGTATAACTCAGTGTTTGGGACTGTAACCCCTCTGGATTCATTTCTTTTTTTTTTTTCATCACTGCTTTAGCTATCCAGGGTCTTTTGCTGTTCCATGTAAATGTTAAGAGATTTTGTTCTAGTTTCTTGAAATAAGATGATGGGATTATAATGGGGATTGCATTAAATTTGTATATCACTTTAGGTAAAACGACCACTTTAATAATGTTGATTCTTCCCAACCATGAGCAGGAAATGTCTTTCCATTTTTTGTGTCCTCCTCTACTTCTTTTGAGAAGGATCTGTGTTTTTCATTGTACAGGTCTTTCACCTCCTTTGTTATGTATGTTTCAAGATATTATATATTTTTACTTCTATTTTAAATGGTGTGGTTTTCTCGATTTCATTTTCTTCTAATATGATGTTTGCATATAAAAATAGAAGATTTTTGTGCATTGATTTTCTAGCCTGCCACTTGATTGCATTCCTTGCTAGTACTATTCTTTTTTTGACAGAATTTTTAGGGTTTTCAACATGTATGATCATGTCATTTGCAAATAATGATAGTTTTTTTTTCACCTTTCCAATTTAGATTCCTTTTATTTCTTTTTCTTGCCTAATTGCTCTAGCTAAGATATCCAGTATGATATTAAACAGCAGTGGTATGAGTAGACAGCCTTGCCTTCTTTCTGACTTTAGAGGAAATGCTTTCAGTTTTTCTCCATTAACTATGATGTTGGCTGTGGGTTTACTGTATATGGCCTTTGTTATGTTGAGTTATGTACCTTATATCTAAATTTTATGCAGGCTTTTAAATAATGATAAATGGACGTTGGAACCTGTCAAAAGTTTTCTCTGCATCTATTGACATGATCAAGTGGTTTTACTCTTTGCTCTTGTTGATATTGTAAATTAAATTATGGATTTACATATTTTGAATCATCCTTGCATCCCTGGAGAAATATCACTTGGTCATGATAGATCACCTTTTTGATGATGCACTGTTGGATTTGTTTTGCTTATATTTAGTTGAGAATTTTGGCATCTTTGTTCTTGGTCTGTAATTTTCTTTCTTGATGACCTCTCTATCAGCTTTTGATATCAGTGTGATGTTAGCCTCATAGATAGTGTTTGGAAATGTTCCTTGTTCTTCAATATTTTTTAAGAGTTTGAGAAGAATAAGTATTAATTCTTCTCTGAAGTTTTGGTAAAGCTCATTAGAAAAGTCATCTGGTTCTGGCCTTTTATTTTAGGGAGACTTTTGATTGCCTCTTCAATTTCTCTGCTTTTGATTTTTCTGTTCAAGTGTCTGATTCTTCCATATTCAGTCTTGGTAGACATTTTCTCTAAAAATCTGTCCATGTCCTCAAGGTTGTCCACTTTGTTGGCATAGTGCTGTTCATAGTAGTCCCTTAGATGATTTGCATTTCTGTGTTGTCTGTTATAACTTTTCTCCTTTCATTTCTGATTCTAATTATGAGAGTTTCCTTCTTTTTTCTTTGTTAGAATAGCCAATGGGTTGTAAATTTGGTGGTAATTTGGATTAATTGATTTCTGGATTGTCATTTTGTTTTCTATTTGGTTTATTTCTGCTTGAATTTTTATTGTTTTCTTTTTTATACTGATTTTTGACTTTGTCTTCTTTCTATACTTGATTTAAATACAGGGTTAGATAGTTTATTTGTGATATTTCTTGGTTCTTGAGGTGGGCTTGGATTTAGATGAACTTTCCTCTTAGTACTGCTTTTGCTGGAACCCATAGTTTCTGGTGGCTCCGTCTTCATTCTCATTTTCAGTATTTTTAAAATTCCTCTTTAATTTTTTCTTTTACCCGAGTCATTTAGAAGTATATTATTTATTCCCTAATTAATTTGGGGTTTTCCAGATTTATTTTTGTGATTAATTTCTAGTTTTATACCACTGTGGTTAGAGAAGGTGCTTGGTATGTTTTCAATCCTTGTAAATTTGTTGAGACATGTTTTGTGTTCCAGTAGATGATATATCCTTGAGAGTGTTCCATGCACAATTGAGAAGAAAGTTAAATCTGTAGTCACTGGATGAAGTATTCAGTATATATCTATTAGGTAACTACCTGTTGCTTGCCCACAATAACAATCAGGCTGCAGTGCTACCTTGGTATGCAGGGCAGTGCTGTGGGTAGTGAAGGTCCCTTCTTTCTGGGACTCTGTTCTTCCTTTAAGTCTGGGGATGGGATTTCCAGTGGGAAGGTCCTGAGGCTCTGTAGCAATGTAAGAGGTGTTGGCAGAGGATGAATTCCCCTAGTTATCTTCCAGTTGTGGCAACACCCTGTATAATTTTCCTTTGATGGGTTCCTGCTTAGACCAATGGGGCTCTGGTCCTCTTTCTGCCTTGCACCAAGGCCCTCTCCTCTCACTCTGTGTCCCAGTCCCCCTGGGCAGGTTCTTTGATACCCTCAGAGTGACTCCTGGGAAGTGGCTCTATCCCCTTTGCTGCTTTTTCCCCCTAAAGACTGGGAGTGTTGATTCTATGATGCAGCATTGAATCTGGATGCCTTCGCTTACCCTTGTGGTGGTGATCACTACCGCTGTGTCTACAGTCCTCTGGCCAGCCTTTCCATGCTGTGTGTCTCTAAAGAATTGGAGTTTCTAGTTGTTCTGTGTAGAGGAGACCTGACACATCCTAACAGGTCGCTGTCTTGACCTTGAAATATCTTGAATTCAGAACAGTGTGACCCAATTTGTGTACTGATTATTACTCAGGAGGTTTTGATGTATATTTTAAACTGAATATATGAACATTGGAATTGATTATTCAATTGAATCGACTTATTTATTATATTTATTATAATTCAGAACATAAATGAAGCTATGCAATTGATTTTATTAGTTTTTTGCAAGTAGACATTGAATATGGCTGAATGATAGGTGGTAGCAGAATTGGAAGTGAAGATTTTCAGTTGTGTAACAAATTCTCAATGGATTTAAAAATTATTTATATTATATATTTATTATATTAACTATATATTAAAGAGCCATATACTCTTTTTTTTACACTTTTCTGTGAGTTTTTATTAGATATTGCTATTTCTCTCACAGTTTTTTAACTTTGTTTTTGCATGTTGATGAAGGTCTTTCCCTGCACACATTCACTGAGTCCATCATAATATACTAAACATAGTGCTAAATTCCCTTAATTAGCCCTGAATGAAAATGCTAAAAACTGAAACACTGAATGCTGTTTTCACAAACTTTGATATATTTATTTGGAGAATAAATGGCATAAAATTAGTTAATATATTTCGTTCCCATTTATTTTTTATAACTGTTGATTATTATTTTACATACTTTACTAAAATATATAGCAATTCATATTTTTATTTATAAATCTGTTTTAATTTCTGACACTTCAAAATATTCTAGCCTTATTTTCTCTGTACTTCCATTTAGTTAACATTATTTTCTTTTTATTGAGAATTAGAATAAATGATCATAATAAAGTGATGTATTAAATCATTCATAATCTTAATTTTGTGATATAAATTGAAGATTTTTGGAGCTTTTCTTAGAGTGAAAATGAGAATGATACTATAAGTAAAAATATTTCCTCACTAGATGTTGAAGTTCACTTATCTTTACCTCCTAGTATATATATGTGTACTGAATAAATATGTTTATGGTTTATAGATTTACAATGGAATTTTCCCGTTTGTTTCATTTAAATATGTAATTTTAAGACTTTACATTAAAATTTTTCAGAATCCTTATTTTTGCTAATTTTTTCTTATCAAATCCACTTTATTACAGCTAACTAGAGACAGGACTTTCACTAAGTAAGAAGACTCATATTATTTTGGATTATTGATTTGATTATTTGGGTGTTTTGGTGCTTATGGATGAATGTTATCTATTAGAGATCCTTTGGAATTAATAACTTCTTTCATATTCAATTTGATAGAGTTTTCTATGCAGGGAGAATTGCTCCCATTGCTTAAATTTATTTGTACTGGAGAAGTAAAGGTTTCATAGTGCAATCTGAACATTGGCCTTGGGTGTGTCCAACAGAGTCTCTGACATTCTTCCTAGTACAGAATTTCACAGAAAAGGTGTTCCTAACAGGATTTGGGTTACAGGGAAATAACCAATTTTTTTGGTCATTCAAGTTGAAGTAAATAAAACACATGAAAAATAGAGGTTACCAGAACTCCTTACATTGTGACTGGAATAAGTGTTGGAACTGCCTGCCTGGTGCATGGAAGGATGTTTAGTAGTATCTCTAGTTTCTACTCACTGGATGCCTGTAGCATTGCCTCCATTATGACAATCAAAAATGCTTCCATACACTAGCAAGTGCTCTCTGGGGATAAAATTCACCATCTCCCTTCCCACTCCACCCCGTCATTCATCATGAGAATGATGAATTGACTAAAGAAATTAAAGGGGATAATGGGTTTTGTAAGACTATTACAGTACAGGTCTCTAGGTGATCTTTTTTTTGAGTGCCATTTGTACTTTCATTTTCAAGGAAAAAACTGTGACAGGTATCAAGAAACATGGTCATGCTATGGAAACAATTTACTTATTTTCAAAAGAAGAGAAAACTTGGGCCAAGACCTTGGTTCTACTCTCATTAAGACTGATGACAAAGAGGAACAAGTATGTTTATTTACTAAACGTAAGTAAATGCTTTATGAGAAATTTGTGTGTCCTGAGTTAGGATAGTTGTTTAGGTCCAATATTATTTGGTCAATTTAGTTTGAAGATGTTGAACATACTGGTGCAGATTTACCTGCAGGGGATGGACACAGGTGTAACACAGTTCTGGAAGAAACATTAAAAGAAATAGCTGCTTGTAGATACTGTGGAATGCTTTTACATATTTTCTACTACATGTATTCCATCTCCACCTTTTAATATACATCAGACTGTTCAGTATTTAGCCTCTCAAGTAATACAGGATAAAAGAAACACTGCCTTTAATGATGTGAGCACTCTTAAAGAGATGACTTCTGTTTCACTGAATTCTAATACCATCAGTATTTCGAAGAGTTCATAATCTTACTGTCAGCATCTAAAGCTGGACTGGAACTCTGATGCACAATACACACCAGCAACTGTCTTTGTTGTAGAAAAGCATCACATTCACATTAATGGTTTAGGGTTTCCAGACTTATACTGCTTTACAAAGTCTAAGAATATAGGTAAAAGAGTTACTTAAAATCAGTGATATTTAAAAAGGTTGTCTCATGCATTTATATATACCCCTAACTTCTAGCAAGACTATGAATGAAATAATGGATATTTATTTTAACACTTCTTCAGAGAACTCGAAATGATAATGTGTATTTTAAATATGCTTCTGTAATATACATGTTTCTTATTAAAGGACAGACTTACAGTTTTCTTCTTATATAGCATAATAACTGGAAAAATACTGGAGTGTGCTCTGTGTATGTAAAAGAAACAGCGCATGAGTGAATACATACATAGTTATTAAAGAAACTATTTCCAATTGACTGAGTGCAATTTTTGAAGTTTGTAAAATATGTTAGTTGGATTAATGATTAGACCTAATTAAGATAAATTTTATATTAAAGTTGTTTCAGACATTTTCCATTCATTATTTCAATGCACAATGTGTTTAAAGTGAAACATGATTTCCATTTTATAGATAGGTAAAATGCTCAAGGCAATTCATTTGGTTAAATTTACATAACTAAATAATGGCATAAGCTTTTGAAAAGCCTGTAGCCATAGTTTGTCCATTTTCACATCTGCATAATATTCCACAGTGTGACTATTCTTAAACATTGTGTAGAAATAAGGGAATTGGAATTGTTTCAAGATTTTGTTGTTATGGTTTATTAGTTAAACATCCTTAAAAAACTCTGCAGTATTATTTTATGTGTACTATCTTCTTTTTATCACAAATCACCTTAGAAGTGGAATTATTGAGTAATGGGTGAAAAAAAATTCAGCTATATATGATCATTCCAAATTCTTTTGCCATATGTTTTTTTCAGCATTTAAAGATTTTTTTTTTACTTCTTCCTTTTTGCAAACTTGGTATTGGCACGCTTAATTTTAGCCAGCTGAATTGTTGTAATGTATGTTCTTGTAGCCTTTATTTGCATTATTTGATCTCCAGTGACTTGCATCTTTTTAAATTTTTGACCATATGCTTAATTTCATGTGAAATACTTATTCTTGAGTTTTGTCCACTTTTCTTATTAGATAATTTTGATTTTTTCAAATATAAATTATTTGTTCTTTAAACCAGATTAGTGAAGGTATTTCTCTATTTCCTGATTCCCACTCTCTCCCTGTGCTAATTAAAGTACCTTCTATTGAAGTGAAATACTGTTTTGTCAAATTTACCTATTAAGTCTCATACGTAGAGAGATATTTTTAAAAAGTTATGTCTTTTATTTGATATCTTTCATCCAATGACAAAGATTTGACTGATTCATTCACTGAGGCCTTTCCCCTTTCATTTGTTCTCTGCACAATAGAGAACTTAATAAATGCTCCATTTGTCATAGGGAGTTTGAATATAAATGTAATCAGTATTTTATGAGAGTGTTCTGTAGGTTAAGAGTAAAGGCTGATTTTATGAATCATGCTATTAATTTAAATTTTCCCACATAGCTGTTTTAAAACAAGAATCACATGCAATTTTTGAGTTGGATTAAATTAAAAAGGAGCCGATCATCTCTGGAAGTCACTGGATGGCTTAGGACTGTTTTAAACTTTAAGTTTTTAATTCATAGTCTTTTTTCTTCATTTATTTATAATTAACTGATTGATAGAATAAAGGCCATGAAGAGGAAGTTTCTTGGACACTCAAGGAAATTTAAAATCTATTTGTCATTCTCACTGGAAATCCAAATCTCAGAGTCCCCAATAATCAGATTCAAAGAACATTTCTTCTCATGTTCTTAATGGAGGACCCTACTAAATATGGCAAAGTAACATTTTGCATTTGTGTTTTTCTCTCTTATTTCTATGATACTAGGTGTGATGGAGGTGTAGTTGAACTAAGGAGTGAAAATGTAATTAAAAATGAAAAGTTGTATCTAAACCTACTAATTTAAAAATATAACTGTTTATTTGGCATCATTGAAGGACTAAAAAATAAAAACATTTCCAACTAAATGATTTTGTTATCCTGAATCTCATATGGTGATTAATATTTTATCAAATTTTTATTTTTATACAATGGCTTGATTCCCAGGAGTCTATATTAGGATATGAAAATTCTGTTGTCATTAAACCTAGGTAGCATGGGGGACAGAAGGAGAGCCACTGGCTATTTAACATGTAGTTTATTGAGTGTTCATTATATACCATGTACTATTCTAGGCCCTGAAGCTATAGCAATGAACAAACATTGCAAATATATCCTATCTTACATTATAATGTTAGGGTGGTTATGACAACAAATCAAATATAGTGAGTAAATCATGAACATAAAGTCAAGCAAATCAGAAAGAAAAAGAAAAATACCAGATAATTTCACTGCATGTGGAATGCAGAGAAACAAAATGAAGGAAATAAAAAAAAACACATCAAGACTCTAGGGTTCTGAATTCAACTGTGGGAAAAAGGAAGGCAACTTGGGATGGGTGACAGAGTAAAATTAATAATGGTTACTGGCCCTAGAACTCTGGTCCTGGGTTCTGTGTGGTAAGCATATTGACTTAGATGTGAATCCATGCTTCTGATACTTATATAATATTTTAAGCTAATGAAATAGTTAAAAATATATAGTATATTTGAAGGTGCTAAATGCTCTGGAGTGATATATAGTCCTTAATATTTTGCTATACCATAAAGTACCTTTTTGTGTGTAATGGCAAGGGGAAGAGATTTTACTATTTTAAATGGGTGTGGCCAGGGACAATCTCCTTGAGACAGTGACAGTTGTATAATGACTTGAATGAGCAAGCAATGTGGACTATTTGATGACAGGACATCCTACCAGGAAAAACAGCAAGTGAAAAGACCCTGAGGTGAGAGTGTATTTAGCGTACTAGAGAAAATAACAGGAGGACCTATGATGATGGAGAAAAGTGAACAAGGTGGGGAGAAGTAGGTCATGAGGGTGAGAGAATATAGGACATCAGAGGCCATTCTGTGAACTTTGACTTTTATGACTGTACTGAGAAACCACTGGGTGGTTTTGAACAGAGGCATTGCAATAACAGTCTTCCTGTTCTGAAGACTCACTCTGGATTCTCTGTTGAGATTACGTGGAAGGAAGGGATGATTTAGGGAGTCTATTTGGACTGTTGAGAGATGATGGAGATTTGATGATATTCGGCAATGTTATATTGTGAGAAATGACCAGATTCTATACTTCTTTTAAAGATGTGTTAAGGAAATCAGTGACGATTCTAAGGTTTTTGTTCTAGATATTGTAAGAATGTTGTTGCCATTAATTTTAGTGGGGAACTAATGGAGTTCACTTTTACATATTAGCTTGATATGTCTATTAGAAATTTGTATCGATTACGATGTCACATGTGTATTTTGGTTCATGATTATAAAGGTAAAATAAGTTTGTGCTGAGGTGAAAATTTGGCATGTATCAGTTTATACCGAGCATTAATATTATGAAGATGAACTTGATCATCAAGAAAACCCAAAATCTTGGACAATCAAATGTTTATATAATAGGGAAATGATGATAAACAGAAAACAACACTAAAAAGTAGTTAAAGAGAAGAGGAAAACTGAGAAAATGCGTCTAGGATAATGGGACATCTTAAAATGTGTGCTACTGAAATAATAAGCAAAAATTAAATGGTTGATAACTTCTCACTGATCATTCTGTTACTTGAAATAATTTCTTACTACCAGTTAGATTAATTAACATTTGGAGGAAAATTTAAATTAAATAAAATTTTCTCTGTATTATAGCCTAGCCTTAAAATGTTAAATCCATGTTTTATATTCTCATTGCTGAATTTTTCAAAATTTTAACTCTCAGTGGGAAAGAAGTACATTCGGTTTAAATGTATCACCTTCTGTGCTCAAAACAAGACTAACATTAGAAATGCAGTCTCTGTGCAATAATTCAGTCGTAGGAAGAAAAGAATTTGTCTATCATTGTGAATATTTTGTATTCATTGTGTCACATTGAATTTATTATATTGAATAACTTCTCAGAAGTTTTAGAAGTCTTAGAAATTTTCTCATGTGCATGTATGGAATCCACCTATACATCTTAAATTTTTTTATTGCAATAACTTTGATTTTACATATTAAAATAAAATCGTATGTCTGGGTTCCCCATATGTGCAGTCTCCCTATTCCTAAGATTATGTCAACATACCCTGTCTTCCACCACATCACCAAGTGTTTTTCACCATTGTCCAGTGGAATCATCCTCCCCATTCCTGTCCCGTTCACTATTGGTAACCACAGTTCTATTGCAAGTATCCAAGGATTCTTTCTGTTTTTTTGTTTCATCTCTCTTTTTTTATATATTCACTTTCCACCTAGATTGAGATCATCTGATATATTTCTCCTTTTGACTTATTTCACCCAGCAGAATCCCTACTAGTTCCAATCCATGATATTTCAAATGGCAGGATTTCAACTCTTCTAAGATCTGTTTAGTATTCCATTGTATATTTATAACACATCTTCTTTATCCATTCACTTAATGTTGAGCACATAGCTAGTTTCAGTTCTTAGCTATTGTGACTAGGGCTACAATAAACATGGGAATGTATAAATCTTTGTGAGTTAGTGTTTTTTTAATCTTATGGGTAAACAACCAGAAATGGGATTGGGATATTATGTAATATCCACATTAAACTTTTTGAGGAGTCTCCATACTGTTTTCCATAGAGGTTCTACCAGTTTTCACTCCCACCAAAGTGTAAAAGTGTTTCCTTTTCACAACATCCTTGACAAATTTTGTTGTTCCAGACCTTTAGGTAATAGCAAGTCTCTCAGGTTAAGGTGATATCTCATTGTTTTTATTTGCATTTCCCTGATAGCCAGTGAGTAGGAACATCTTTCCATGTGCCTGTTGGTCATCTGTTTGCTCTCCAGAAAAATGTCTCTCCAATTCCTCTCTGATTTTTGATTGGATTGCCTTTTTTTCTGATATTGAGTTTTATGAGTTCTTTGTATACTAAGTCCTTGTCAGAAATATGAAATGCAAACTGTGCACTCCTGGTTAGTAGGTTACCTTTTGTTTTGTTGTTTTATTTCACTGTGAATAAACTTTTTAGTTTGATTTAGTCCCAGTTATTTTTCACTTTGTTTTACTTGATGCTGGAGTTGAGTCCCCAAAGACCTCTCTAAGGTTATGTCATGGAATATCTTTTCCATATTGTCTTCAAGAATTTTATGGTTTCTTGTCTTATGTTCAAGTCTCTAGTTCATTTTGAGTTAATTTTTATGGATGATGTTAGAGAGTGATCTTGCTTCATTCTTGTACCTTGGCTGTCCAGTTTTCCCAACACCTTTTACTGAAGAAAATATCCTTTCTCCATAATATGCTTTTGGCACCTTTGTCATAGATTAACTGTCTGTGAGTGGGCCAATTTCTGGTGATTCAGTTCTATTCTACTCATCTATTCTATCATTATTATTCCAGTACCATTCCATTTTGATTGCTATCACTTTTTAGGATAGCTCAGTATCTGGAAGTGTAATCCCTCCAGATTTGTTCTCTTCTCATAATCACTTTGTTTTTTCAGGGTATTTTGTTGTTCAATAAAAATTTTTAGTTTTTTCATTGTTATTCTGTTTTCTGAAAATAAGCTTGTGGGATTTTAATGGGAATTGCATTAAATCTTTATGTTGCTTTAGGTAAGGTGGCTATTTAAACAATTTTATATCTTCTCAACTATGAGCAGAGGATATCTTTCCAATTCTTTTTATCCTCCTCTATTTCTTTTAAGAAGAATGTGTAGTTTTCCTTGTATAGGTCTTTCACTTCCTTTGTTAAGTATGTTCTATGATATTTGATTCTTTTTATTACTATTTTAAATGGTGTAATTATCTTTACATTATTTTCTTCCAGTGTGTTCTTTGTATATAAAGATGCAATGGATTTTTGTGCATTGATTTTGTGGCCAAACACTACTGTTTTTGTTGATGTGTTATAGTAGTTTTTTGACAGAGGTTTTAGGATTTCAATATATATAATCATGTCATCTGCAAAAAAATGGTAGTTTTTCTTCCTTCTTTCTAATTTGACTTCTTTCTTTTCCTTTTCTTGCCTAATTTCTCTGGCTATGAACTCTAGTATGCTGTCAAATGACAATGGTAAGAGTGCACAGTTTGCCTTGTTCCTGATCTTGGAGGAAATAAGTGCTTTCACTTTTTTACAATTGACTATTTTGTTGACTGTGTTTGTTGTGTATAGCCTTTATTATGTTGTGGTTTTATTGCACTGATCTGTGCCTCTGTTATTATTCCAGTGCTATACCATTTTGATCACTATCGCTTTGTAGTATATCTCAGTATCTAGGTGTGTAATCCTTCCAGATTTGTTTATTTTTCTAATAATTGCTTTGACCTTTTCACTACTATTCCCATTTTGTACTGTTTATTTTTTATTATCAATGGGTGTTGGATCTTGTCAAAAGCTTTCTCTATATCTATTGCTATGATTATGTGGTTTTACTCCTTGCTCCTGTTCATATGGTATATTACATTAATAGATTTGCATATTTTTAAACATCCTTACATCCTTGGGATAACCCCACTTGGTTTTGATGGATCTTTATGATATTTTGTTGATATGTTGGATTTGAATTGCTAGTATATTGTGGAGAATTTTGTATCTATGTTCATTAGAGATATTAGTCTGTAATTTTCTTTCTTGGTGACATCTCTCATCTTTTGGTATCACTGTGATGTTAGCCTCATGAAAAGAATTTGGAATTGATCCCTGTTCTCAATATTTTGAAAGAGTTTGAGAATAGCTGTCAATTCATCTCTGAAGGTTTGGGTCATTAGAAAAGGCATCTGGTCCTGGCCTTCTATTTTTAGGTAGAGTTTTGATTACCTCTTAAATTTCTTTGCTTGTTTTGTTCAGGTATTCCAATTCTTTCAGGTTCAGTCTTTGTAGACTGTATTTTTCTATAAATCTGTCCGTGTTCTTAAGGTTGTCCACACTGTTGGCACAGAGCTGCTCATTGTAGTCTCTTAGGATGTTTTGGATTTCTGTGGTATCTGTTGCAACTTTTCCCTTTTCATTTTAGATTCTAGTTTTAAGAATTTCTCTTTTTTTCTTTGTGAGTCTAGCCAATGGTTTGTCAATTTTGTTTCTTTGTTCAAAGAACCACCTTTTGGTTTCTTTGAGCTTCTGTATTGTCTTTTTGTTTTAATAAAATAATGATTTTTATTATTTCCTTTTTTCTAGTGATTTTTTTTGCCTTTAACTGTTCTTCTTTCTCTGCTTACTTTAAATATAGGGTTAGATTATTTATTTGTGATTTTTCTTGTTTTCTGAGGCAGGCCTGGATGGCATTGAACTTCCCTCTTAATACTGCTTTTGCTGTATCCCATTGATTCTGGTAGCTTGTATCTTCATTCTCAGTTGTCTCTAATTATTTTTAAGTTCCTCTCTGATTTCCTCTTTTACCTCAGAGTCATTCAGAAGCATGTCGTTTAGTTTCCAATTAATTTGGGGTCTTCCAGTTTTTTTTCATGATTGATTTCCATTTTCAAGCTATTGTGTTCAGAGAAGATGCTTGATATGATTTCAGTCACTGTAAATTTGTTGAGACATGTTTTGTATACTATTATATCATTTATCTTTGAGAATGCTCCATGCATACTTGAGAGGAAAGTGAAATCTATAATCATTGGATAAAGTGTTCAGTATATGTCTATTAGACTTCACTGTTCAAAATGGTCATTTAAAGCTATGTTTAAAGCATGTAAAACTCTCAGTTAATGTCCTGCCTGGTTGAGCCATCCATTGTTGTAAGTGGGGTGTTGAAGTCTCCCACTATTACTGTGTTGCTGTTGATGTTTATCACCAATTCTAATAATACTTAATATAGTTGGTGTTCCTTTTTTGGATGTATATATGTTAATATGTGTTATCTCCTCTTGCTGTATTTACTGCTTAATCATTTGTAATGTCTGTTTCTGTCTTTTGTTATGCTTTTAAGTTAAAAATCTATGTTATCAGATGAGTAGATATTCTTGCTTTTTTTTTTTTTTTGGTGGCATTTGAGTGTGTGATTGTCCTCCAATAATTGACTTTGAGCTTTTTCAATTTTTTCAACGAAGGTGGATATCCTGAACACAGCAGAAGGTTGGGTTTCTTTTCAATCCATTTGACCTCTCTGTGTCATTTGCTTGGTGAGTTCATTTCATTAACGTTCATGTTGATTATTGATATGTAATGATTTATCGTCCTTTTGCAATTTGTCTTTTTTATCTTGTTCTGGTCAATGTCTTTGTTCTTATCTTTTTCTTTTTAGGTGGGTTGGTTGTAGTTATACTTTCGTTGGTTTCCCTTTTAGTTTTCTTCTTTGTTTTTTTTGTCTATTGATATATTTTTGGTTACCCTGAGATTAGCATTAATAATTCTACATTTATTTCCTATTTTTATTTGAAATCAGATTTGTCTTACACTCATTCTAACCATCCACTCTTTTTATTCTCTTCTCCCCATTTTTTATATGTGCTGTGTTACTGTTATTAAGTGGGGTTTCTTTTCACTTTATAGGATATCTGTTAGTATTTTTTGTAAAGCTGGTTTTGTGGTATAACTCCTTTAAATTTTACTTATTGGAATAGCTTTTTATCATTTCTTCAGTTCTGAATGATAATCTCATAGGGCATAGTGTCCTTGATTGAAAATCATTTATTTTTAGCACTTTGAAAATCTTGCCATTCGCTCTAGCCTGGTGAGTTTCAGTTGAGAAAAACTTACACAAATATAGGAAATTTTTTGTCTCTGACATTTTCCTCTAGTTACTTTTAAGAGTTTTTAACTTGTATTTTTTGCATTTTGCTGACATTGTTGGTTGAGGGTCTTTTGTTTGGAGGTATTTCAGTTTCCTAAAACTGGGGACTTGTTTCGTTGCTCAGGTTAGGAAAACTCTCAACTATTATCTCTTTAAATTCAGTTTCTGCCCCATTTTTTTCTATCCTCTCTTTCTATGATGCAAACATTGTTCCTTTACATGTTATTCCATAGGCCTCAAATACTGTCTCCATTTCTTTTCATTCTTTTATTTCTTTGCTGGTTTTCTTGAGTGAATTTCTCTTCTCTATCATTTTCTCTCTGATTTTATTGGAGTCTTCATCCATCCTATTCTTGAGTCCCTCTATTGAGTTCTTTAGTTCAGCTGTTGTTATTGTATTCTTCATTAATTTGATATCTTGCTTAATCTTTCTCTCTCCCTTTTTTTTCAGTTATTCTCTTTCCCTTCCTCTGTTGTTTTCTTGATTTCCATGTGTATGTGTATTACTGTTACCTTAAATTCATACTCAGGTAGTTTGAATATATCTGTTTTATCAGATTTTCCCCTTTGGTTTTAATTGCATTTATCATTTCACATACATTTTTATGTGTCTTCATTGTTTTTGGCACTGTTAATATTTTTGTGGTTTCAGTTTCCCTGGAGTGATGGATTGTATAGGGTTATTACCTTGCTGTTGGCCCACCATTGCAATCAAGCTGCAGTTGTGCTTCCTCCCACAAGGTGGTTTTAGTGAGTAGCCTTGAGAGTTAGTCCCTTCTGAGAGACTGCATTTTTACTTTAACCCTGGGGCAGTATATCCAGTGGGCAAGATATCTGGTGGGTGGGAAGTCCAGTGGGTGGATCCTGATATTGTGGTGCAATATGTTGGTGGGAGGGAGTCTGTGGGGGAATTCCACTAGCTACCTTCTGTTTATGGTGGCTTCCTGTGTAATTTCACTACACATACTTCAGCTCAAACTCTGGTGGGGTGCTGCTTTTCTTTCTAACCTCCATCAAGATTGTCTCCCTCAGCAATCTGTCCTGGTCCTCCTGGGTGGGCTCTTTGCTGCTTTTGGAGCAACTCTCTAGAGGACCCATTTCTTCCAGTGGTTCTACCTCTTCCACCAAGCCCTGGTCCTGAATCCATAGTGTAGCTCTGAATCCTGACCCTTTTGCCTACTCTTTGTCCCTCATTGCAATTGCTCTTGTGTCTGTATAGCCTCTGCACCTGCTTTTCCTCTGTGTTTCTTTCTGGAGAATAGATCAATTCCTACCTGTTCTGTGGGGAGAATCTAAATCTCGCTCCTACCTGGTCACCATCTTCTGACTGTCTCCCACCTATGCCTTTTTATTCTATATTCTTTCTACTTTGTACTTATCTCTAATTGTTCACTGGCAATATTTCCATTATTCCCAGATATAATTACACTTTCTAATTTCATAGCTATTTGTCTGTCACAAGATTTGTATGTCTGTTAAATTATTGCATACATACATTTTACATTTGTGATAATCCAATTTTGCCTAAAGGCTTTCTAAAATAAATATATTCTCTGACGTATAAATTTTCAACTGACCGCATGTATACCTGATACACAATTTGGACACCTCACATCAGAATATATTGCTACTGCTTTTGGTGATAAAATGTTTCATTTTTGAAAAGATGCTTACCTGTTTGATAATTAAAAGCATTTCTATAATCATATGAAGTATAAACTGTGTTGTTAAATTTCTTCTGGGCGATCATACATTTTATTAGATAGCTTTATTGAGGTATACTTGATCAATATTGCCATGCAATGAAATGCAAATATTTAAAGTACAAAATTTGACAGATTTTGACATATGTACATACCTGTGAAGTTATTATGAGTATAGTGAACATATCACTCCAGAAAGATGCTTGTGCTTTTTATAATGTCTTCCTTCCATTCCTGTGTCTACCCTCATTCCTATGTAACCAGTTGTCTGCTGGGTTACTTTAGATTATTTTTAATTTTCTAGAAATTTATATAGGTAGCTCCTATAGTATGTATTATTTATAAATTCTTTAATTCATCATAGTTATTTGGGTATTTTACATGTTGTATATCAGTAGTTCACTTTTTATTATTGGGTAATATTTTATTGTTTAATTCTACCACATTTATTTTTCCATTCATGTGTTGATGAACATTTGTTTATGTCCAGTTTTTGGTTATTGCACATAAAGCTTTTATGGCCATTAGAATACAATTTTTTGCATTATACAGATTTACTTTTTTTTGGTTTAAAACTAAGAAAAATAACTGAACCATCTAATAGTGTATGTTTGATTTTTTAAAAAGAGCAAATTTTCATAAAGTGTTTGTTCTATTTTACACTCACTTAGTAATGTAAAACATCCTTGACAAAAATTGAAATGATTGTTGTTTTAATTTTAACTATTATTGTAGGTATGGTATATCATTATGATTTTAACTTATATGTCTCTAATGACTAATGATAATGTGTATCTTCCAAGTTTTTCCCCATGTATTTATTTAGTGAGATCTCTTCAAATATTTGATTTTTTTTAATTGAGAAGTTTGTTCTCTTATTGTTGACTTTAGTAAGTTATTCTACTGTCTATATATCTTTTTATCAGGTACATATGTTACAAATATTTTCTACTTGTCTTTTAATTGTGTTTTTATTCTCTTAGTAGATTTTGGGGAAATTATTAAAATTATAATTAAATTTTAAGTTCAATTTATTTCTTTACTCTTTAATGGTTAAACTAAGAAATTGGTGCCTATCCCAATATATTTTATATCTCTAAGATACTTTTATTTGTTTCATTCTCTTAGCTTTTATTCTATAAGTTTTATAATTTTATATTTTAATTAGTTATATGCTTAATACTGAATTATTTGTATATGGTAGAAAGTACGAATTAAGTCCTTTTTGTGTACATATTTGGGTATCTAAATCTTCTGGTATTGTTTCTCAAAGTCTGTTCTTTATATTGTGGCACTGTTGTCTATAGTTTTTTACAGTTATTTAAGATGTGCTTAATACAGTGTTCTTATTGATTATGATTTTTCCACTTTAATATTGGCAATACCTATCAGTTTACTGAACTTTGAAAAAAGACAAGTATGACAAAGGATTCATGTCCTTTTTAAAACTGAGTTTCAGTAATTATTAGCCACACGAGTAAATATGTCTCCTAAATACCATAAAATATAATCTGCTTCACCAAATTAAAAGCTTTCATGATGAGAACAAAAATTTGAAACATTTATTATGAAAGATTAGTGATATTACCTTGACCTTATGATAGGTAAAACTTTATATTATGTGATGAGAAAAGTATTAATTATTAATATAAAATAATTGATAATATAATAGTTGATAATTGATAATATAAATAATTAAGTACTTTAACATGAAGTTTGTAATATTATAAAAATATCCTTTGAAAAGTAAAAAAGCCAGTGACATAGTAGATAGAATATTCATTCAATGTATTCAACAAAAATTAATCAAGAATTAGTAAGAAGTTCCTCTAAATTTATAGACCAAGCCTAAGAGAAATTTATGAGTGAAGGAATAAGAGACACAAGTAGACATTACATAGATTATCTAATGACCAATAAACACAATAAGCACATTGGTTTAATCAATGAAATGAAAAAAAGCATCAAAAGATGTCTTAACTCATTCCATGGGCAAAAAATTAAGAAGTGTGATGTTATGAAACCTTTGAAAACCTGAGTAGCAATGGAATTCTTCACTTTAATGACTTTTGAATCTTATTTTACAGATGTGACCATTCTATGACAATACTGCTTAATAAAGATTACTCTCATAAGATCCTTCTTCTTTTAGTTAGGAAACACCATATAGCAAGCAACACCTGAATATGGTCAGTTGATGGCATATATGTCATTTTTCTGGTTTTATGTATAGCAGCATTTTTAAAAATGCAAGTCATTTTGCATATAGGTAAAGAATTATAGAAGGTGCTACCTTTGTGAAAATCCTGTTATAGGATAAACGACATATCTCTGTGTTATTTTTGTAAGTTCCTGTGAGTCTGTGATTACATCAAAACAAAGAAATTAGGAGTGTGTTCTGGTGGTCTAGAGGTCTAGTACAACCTGGGAACAGTCCCACATTCATCCCAGGGTCCCGGTTCAAGACCTGGGGCTGGGGCAACAACCAATGTAAACAACTGAAAAAAAATAGAGTGCTTCTTGAAAAAAAGAAAACGAAACAAAACAACAAACAACTTCACTAAATTGAAAGTTATACTTTCCTATAAAATAAAACAACAACAAAAATTGTGTTAAGACTTTTAAATAAACTTATTCAATGAAAGAGAAAGGTAACCTGAATGAAAAAATATACTAATTATAGGAATAGGCAATTCTATTTCTAAGACACTAAGATGTTTATTTCACCATTATTGGTAGAGACAATGATAAATACTTGGGATGTTGAGAATAGGAAAAAATATTGGTATTCATTATAACTTTAAAGTAACTGTGTCATTAATTTTCTTTTTATAATTTCTGTATGTTAGAAGTATTTCTAAGTTATAATAAAATTGAATCTTGGTAGAATGGAATGAAGTAGTTAATGGCACAATTAAAGTTGGAGACTTAGCCTTTCCATAGTAATCAATAGAATACATACTCATAGAATCAATAAGATTATTGAAGAAAAAAAAATGTTATCTACCATGCTGACCTAAATAGTACTCATGGAATTCCAAGTCAACATTATCAGACTGCACTGTCTCTCAAATGCACATTGAACATGAAAAAATATGACCACTTTTAGTCCATAAAAAGTACCTCACAATTTTAAAGATCAAAGATACAAAATTTGTTCATATGAACTTGGTGGACTTGATCTTGAAACAAATAACAGAAAACAATTTATTAAATTTTATAAATAAAAAATTGAAAAATACTTCTTGATATAGCATATGGATCAAAGGAATCAAGAGGAACATTAAAAATATAATTGTATATCAACAAATACACAAAAGAGCAACATGTTTGGGATGCAGTTAAATCAATAAAGAGAGATATATAGAATTAAATGGTTATACTTGAAGGAACTTTTCAAATCAATAGTCTCAGCCAACAACTGAGAAGCTAGAATAAGAAAAAGAAATAAACCCAAAGCAAGCAGGGAGGAAATTATAAAATTAATAGGAGAAATCAGTGAAATTGGAAATAAAAAATAATAAGTATAACTGAGTTTTGAAACATCAATAACACTGATAAACCTGATCGAAAGCCAGAATGATCAAGAAAAAGAATATATTTTTGATCTGGCAATGAAAGGGCAGCATTATTACAGATTGTATTGACACACACAAAAAACTATATAGTAATGTTATGAAGTTTGTCTTGCCAATAAACTCTAAAACTTAGATGGCAGGGATAAATTTATTGCAAAATGTATCTTTCAAAACATGCTAAAGAATTTGATAACCTGTTTAGTTGTTTATCTAAGAAAGATATTGAATTTGTAGTTAAAATATTATGTAGGAAATTGCAGATAATTTCACTGGTGTATTCTACCAAATATGTAAGGGATACAGAATAAAAATTTTAAAAAGCCTCTTCTAGAAACAGAAAAAAATGGAACATTATCCAGTTAATTTTGTGAGGCCAGTGTTACTCACATATCAAAATTAGAAAAACACAAAAAAATCGCAGACCATATGCACAAAATGTAGACACAAAAACCCCAACTGTTAATAGCACATTCAACTGAACAATTTATAAAAAAAGATTATATATCATGATGGAGCAGGGATTATATCACATATGCCATTAAATTAATCAATGCAATTTGCCTTATCAATAGATCTTAAATATCTTCAAGTGATCAGAGTAACAGCTAACTATTCAACATTTTTTCAAGTTAAGTACTGTCTGCAACTAGAAAAATAAACAAGATCTTCCTTAAAGGATATCTTAGAAAAAGTCTAAAACTAACATTATACTTAGCACTAAAAGACTGAATGCTTTCTCTTTAACAAGGATATTGCTTTCACCACTTGTCTTTACCAACATAGTGGAGGGAATTTCAGTGAAATAAGGTAATAAAAAATGTGAGTCAGATTGGAAAGGAAAAACAAAACTATATCTTACTGCAGACAAACAAAATTGTATATATCGAAGCTTCAATGTCTCCCCCCAAACTCCCTAAAACTCAAAAGTGAGTTTAGCATAGTTTCAGATACAAGGACATTATGTAAAAAACAACTGTAATTCTCTGTACTAAAACTGAGCTACTGGAAATTGAAATAAACAAATGTACTATTTACAGTAGTATCAAATTATTAAATAGATATACACTTACCAATATATATGTACTATTTGTATACTGAAAATTATGAGTATTGTGAAAATGGAATGAATATGATCAATGTTTCGTGTTCTTGGATTTGAAACCTTACTGTGGTTAAAATTTCTCCAACACCCTGGGCTTGCTGGGAGCAGAATCTGGACGTGCTCTCTCCTGGGTTGGGAGTCCAGTCAGAAGGTTGACAGCCTTTCAGAGGAATGGACTGGTGTGGGTGCTTTGCTACAGCTGGCTCCTGAATCCCCAGACTACATCTAACCCTTCTTGCTCTGTGGCTTCAGTTGGGAGTGTGGTCTGGACCTGCAACTCTTGGGCCACTTTCCTTGTGCTCCTGCCTAGTGGGGAATATTTGTGTGTAGAACCTATTGAAATCACAGTTCGCCTATAGCTGAAGCAACACTTACAGCCCAAGGCTACTGGGAAAGGTCTAAGAGGAATTTGTCTTGAGGTGAAGGTGGAGGCAAGTTTCATCCTGAGCCTAGGAAGCCACAGTTATTAGGAGGCTAGATACCTAGGTTCTTGCCAGTAGCAAACTTTTTATGTCTGCCTGCCGCAACTCTTGTCCTGAAGGTGAGGCTCTCAGGGATCCACTCAGTTGGCTGTGGAGCTCCAGTTATGCTGACTGGTATAGAGGCTTCAACCCACACAGCAACAAACCCAATGCCAGGCCATCAGCCCGAGCTTGTATTCTAAACCTGATATACTAACATGGCTACTACAGAAGATGGTGAAAAAAACAAAACAAGTCAGAAAGAGAAATGGGTGGTTTCACTCATGTGAAATATAATCTATAGAAGTGAACTCAAACTACCAAACCAAAGAAAGAGAAGAACTTTATCCCAAATGGTGCATCGAAAAAAGCCCTTGGGAAAAATCCTAATGGAACAAAATTATATGAACTACCTAAATTGATTTCAAATTAAAAGTTTTAATGATGCTCACTGAAATGGGAGAACAAAAGATGAGCAAGAATAAAGTGTGATCTAAAGAAAGACAGTCGATATGAGAAAGTTCCAAACCTATCACAAAGCTAAGGAACACTACAGTGAACTGTAAAACTCAGTACAGACACACACTCCTGCAGTCTGGTGGCCAAAGCAACTGAGGTACAGGCCATGTAAAGTCTAAAGAGTCAGGTTCTAAAACACAAAAAAATTCCCAGTATCAAACACAATAAGAGGGGCTCAACAGTAGATCTGAGGAAGCATCTAATATAATCAGTAAGCTAGAATATAGAGCAGTGAAAGCACCCACACACAAAGAAAGAGAAAGAATTAAAAGAAGTAAATATAGAACAAAAGACTTATGGGATAGCATCATAATCAACATCATTCACATAATAGGGATTCCAGATGTAGAAGAGTGAGTGAAAGGGGAAGAAAACTTATTTAAAGAAATAATAGAGAGAATCCTAACCTTAGGAAGAAGACAGTCATCCAGATCCAGGAAGTGCAAATATTTTCAGTCAAAGTAAGTCCAAACAGACAAGCAACACACCAAGACATCACCATTAAAATGAACGCCTCCCTCCAAAAAAAAAAAAACCAGCCCGAAAGAAAACAACCCAATAAAGAGCAAATCTTTAAAACAGACAGAAAAATTATCACATACAAAAGATATCTTATAATATAGTCTGCATATCTCTTGGTGGAATCATTGCAGTTCAGAAGGAATGGCTTGATATATTCAAAGTGCTGAAAGAACATGACTTCCAACCAAGAATATTCCATCTGGGTATGTTATCCTTTAGAAGTGAAGGTGCGATAGAGTTTTTCAGACAAAAAAGATAAAAGAAATTCATCACAACTTATCCAGTCTTCCAAGAAATACTAGAGGGATTTTTATAAAATAATAATAAAAAACCCACATAGAAGTAGTAAGACTCCAAAAATATGCCTTTCATGGAACTTGATAGAGATCTGTTATTTATACTCAGTGGGACATGCTCAGCTATAATCAATAAGATTAAGTCTTCCTTTTGCAACAAGTTGCATGGAAATTGAGATGATTATGCTAAGCAAAAAAAGTCAGAAAGAGAAGAGAAATGGGTGCTTTTATTCAGGTGAAATATAAAGAAACAAGTAACTGCTAGGAGAACATAACAAAAATACTCTTAGATTTTGACATCAAAACTATGGTTACCAGAGGTGGGGAGAAGGGAAAGAGGTGAGAACCACAGAGAGGATAAAACTGATTATGGTGAATGACACTAGAACTCTGTTGGTGGACATGCTATGATATGCACATTGAGTTGTGTGTTTATTCTCTTGAATCTTAGTGTTGTAAACTAATTATGAAACAATAATGAAGACTAGAAATGGATTTACAAAATATTTCTGTTGAAGGAACATATCTGGAATATTTACAAAATCACTAATAAGAGAATAAGTAATCCAATAAAAATGATAAAAAAGTTTGAATAAATATTTTACCAAGAAGACATATGGTTTACAAAAAGCTCATAAAACGGTTAACTTTATTCTCTAGGAAGCACAAATTAAAACCCCAACTGAACTATACTACACCCATATTAAAATGGTTTTAAGAAGTAACAATATTCAGTTGTTAAAGGATGAAAGCAAATGGAACTCACATACATGGCTGATGGGAATGTAAAAAAGTGCAGCTGCTTTGGAAACAGACTGATAATTTATGTATTTGTAAGGAAACTAAGACTCAGAAGTTTAGATTTGCCAGAGAGCAGTTGTTAATGTGGTGAATGTTTTAGTCTCAGATGATTCAGGATACTGTCTCTTTCCAGGATGCCTACTGTCTTTCTCCAGTAAGACATGAAAGAAATGCATACACAGTTCATACAGGATGATGACTTTATTACTGTTTGCATTAATTCCCGGCAAAAGTGTCTATAGTAGTGACTGAATTTACTAAATGTGTGAGTTTCAGACATAATGTATTCAGAACCCTGATTTCCTAATTCTCAGCAGAAACATTGATTCTCCACTAGTAGGTATTTTCACTTGGTGTGATTTGGTGGTCTTCCTGGGAAAGGGGCACATTTGCGGGGTCTGATGTACTCATAGAGAATTGTAAAGATGCACCAGCCTCAATTCCATCAGAGGCTAGAATACAGTTACAACCTATAACACAAGCAGAAATGCTCTGATTTGAGAGAGACTGTAAAAGTCCAGTGTCTGGGTTGTTAAAAGCAAAAATTATATTATTTTTGTTTTTTTCTTTATTACGTAGCAGGGCAAGCATTCTTCTCACAAATAAAGGGCCGGAGTCTGGAGCAGTCCGAAGCAGTCACCTTCGTTGCTGATATTACCCCACACTTTCCATTAGGTAACCCTCTCCAAGCCCTTAACATAAAATAAAGCAAATGAATGTTATAAGATATATGTTAAATGCAGGAATAAAAAGAAATATTGGTACAAAGTTAAAGTTTTAACATCATTTCCTTAAAAAAACTACCCTTAGGGTCTAGTTTTCCGAAGAGCACTTTCTGAGGCCTGAAGTTGAAAAGCTGTGTCCTATCTCCATGTCCTCATCCTCATTGCAGAACTTAGGTCCTTTGGATTGTGTGCGTGTGTATAAATATTTGTACCTTTGTGCATATATTTGTGTTTATCTATGTATATTTTCTTCTCTTCTTTTAGGAATGTTAACCAGAATGTATGAGTATTGAGTTATAAATTAGTATCTATTCTAGAGACTTACGTTTTAAAGAAAGGTGGTGATCTATCTTCCCATTTCCAGTCTTTGTATCCTTCATGGGACAATCCAAGCCAAGAAAAATAAGGTAGCTTATTTTGAATGAAGTTCTGTAATAAACAGAACATACTCTATGAGTAAAAATCTTTTAGTTCTTGAAATAAAAAATGTAGTTAATTTTTTTATTGTTGTGAATATAGAGAAATATAGACCAATATCATCCTGATTCTATTCGAGGTATAAAATAATGGCATCTTCTTTGTAGGTATCTTTTTAAATATAGAGGCATCAATGAGACAGAGTAATTTATTAATTTAGCTATATTTATTTAGACTTAGGACAGAAATATCTTAATTTTCTTTCAAAACTTAGCTGTTACTTAATTGTGAGCTCTGAGAATGAATGATACATACTGTGGTCCAAGTGTGATAACTATAATATTTCTCTTTGTTTTTTCATAAGTTGTGTTTATTTCTTATGATGTGGCAATCTTAGAGAGGTGGCCCTTTCCCAGAAGGTGAGGTGTTTATGTAACTGGCTGAATAATTTTTTGATACCTTAAATGCAAATTATATTAATTTAGTACTTTTATTTTTGCAAAGTTTATACACATATATTATTGTACTTGATCTGCCTAAAATATGTTGAGAGGAACTATAGCAAGCTTTTTAAACTACTCTCAACCTTTTCCAGTGAGAAAACTGATGCTCAGTTGATCAGTCATACCAAATAATGTATGAAAGGATTTTAAATTGAGACTTTCTGGTTGGAAGTTCTATTTTACCCATTTGGTTTTGATTTTCAGCTTCAGTTTTAATTTTTTTGTGACTTACCCCTTTGAGAAGAGGAAAAGTGCTTATCCCTTTTACCTAGAAAGAAATGTATATTCCTCTAGACATAAAAAATTAGGCTTTCAATATCTGAGTTTCCACAGATAATTTTATTTCTCATTGAAGATAATGTGTAGAAAGGATCAGTTTCAAGACTCTGAAAGTTATTTTTGGAATCTGTATATTCGTGAGTGTCCTATTAAGATTTTTTTAATGTTCAAAGATGTATCGTCAGTGGATAAATAAATAAGAGGTTTGCATGTGTGATATCTTTTAGAGTGTTCTTCTGAGGATTCTGTATGTCTATACAAAACAGGAGGGTAAACAAATTAAGGTACAGAGAATCATAAGAAAAGCTGTAAGTTCTACAGCCTATTACCTCTTCAATCTTTTCTGATGTTTCTGTAATAATTCTTGACATGAATAGATCACAAAAACATTCCTGAAGATTGATCCATATAAATCTTATACTTCTTACCTAAGATTATTATAAGGGAATTTCTCACTAAAATGAGATTTTTAATTTATGTGGAACAATGTAATTTATCATTCACTCTTGTATATATACATAAAATATTTTATCCTTACACAAGCATCTTGTATATATATAAAATATTTTATCCTTACATAATTTCTTTATCTTGTCTACTAAAAGATAGTGCATTTTTCTTTATCTTGTCAACAATTGGTATTTTCTATTTAAATAAAAAGTTTAATTCAGATTCTACAAAAAACTTCTTCCTGAAATCAAATTTTGCTTTGTTTACTTCATGCATTTGATGTTCATATTTTTATAGTTATTTCTGAGACATTGCAAGCCAGGTATTGGGATAATTGGGCTAGTACAAAGAACTGAGTGATTCTTCATCTCTTTGAAAGGATATTAAAAGATTAATGTTAGCTTGGAATTATAGAGTATTTTAATTTTTATAGGTTAATGACAAATTGTGTTTTCAAACGAAGTCACAATTATAAGGATTATGAACTAATATCAGTGTTCTTTTGCAGCTAGTGTGAATTAAAAGTTAATATGAATTGGAATTAATTGATCATCAATTTTAAGTTCATGTTTAACTTTTCTTTTTACCTTAAGCTCAGTGATAATTATGTATTATCTTGATTTTGCTAGAGGTGTAATTGTTTTTCTCAGACAGGTTGAAACTAAATATTTTTGAAATTCTCAATATGAAATATACAATGATCCTCAACAAAACATGATCTACTTTAAGGATAATTTTTCTTAATTACTTCGTGTTTGACTTTGCATTTTTTAACCTGTGGAAATTCTAATTGTATATGAATTATTAATTAGAGGTATTAAATGAAATTCGAATTCTCATTTCTACCTGTATCTGGCTATCCTGTGAGTACTGTCGAATCTGAGTTAATTTACAATTAGAAATTGTACTATAAAACACTCAAATATTATTATTATTACATTTGGTTAATAATTAATGACTAGACAAATATGGTGTAAGAAACAAAACAGAAAATATACATCACCAGTTCTTTTTCATCTTTTAAGAAGTGTGGTTGTGCATATCTTTGCAGAATTTTTTTGCTGTCTTCAAAGTTCTTCCAGTCATTTGAAAAGTAATAACATTTCTCTTCACAACATGACCATTTAGTTTTGCATAAGTTGATCTCATGTACTTATGAACAAAAATTATTTTCAGAAAACCTCTCATGTTCATCCCTTGGGAAATGCTCTGTAATTGAAAGAGGACTTCTCATTCCTTCTTAAATATTTATGAAACTGATGAGTTATTATGCTTTTTATAAGAGCTTTTTACTAGGAAGAGAGTCACACTCCCGATATCCCTCCATTTATATGCACAGTAATATAAAAAAATTCAAGCAGTATTGGTATTTTTCCTTAAAAACTCTACTGAAAAGACTACCCACAGGGAAGCAGTTTTTTAATATTTTCTGAATGAAGTAAAGTATATAAATAAACAACATATATTAACTTCATACCTGATCTACATACCCATATTTAAGGATATAATCATGATTAGAGAATATGATAAAAATAATCCAGAAATTTTGTTTTTTGTGTCTTTAGAAATAGCATTATTTTGAGTTATTTGTGGTATAAAGGAATATAATATCATGCATTTCAAATAATCTAACCTCTGGGAATGATTGCCTTTTTTAATTCAGAGGAGAAGTTGGACTCCATAATTAGTTTAGTCTACTAGAAAATACAACTTGAGCAGAATATTAGGAGACTGGGAGACAGACTCATTGTTTTCTGTCTTCAACCCACATCTGCATACCTGGGTTAAATGGTTCCTTTTTGGATGTCTTGTTTCTACTTGTGGAATTGTCTTCTTGTGCTTTGCTGTCCAGTGGACACTCCCCTGATTTGTATGTGTGATGGCCCTGGAAAACTTTACTCTACATCATTAGCTTGAGGTAAACATAACATGAAACTGAATAAAAGTTACAATTTTAATATGTGTTTTCATGTTTAGCAATAAGGGTAATTCTTATTCCTGATCTTTTTAGACAGTACTTGCCTGCATATGATTTCCACATTCACATCTCATTTGCTGGAACTGGACCTTGTTATAACTAAAGTGTAAATACAAAACTACTATTCTCAAGGAACTCACTTATTGTCCTTAGAATGGTATACAATTAGAGTAATAAATGATGGATTAACAATGGTAATCAACAGTTGCTATTTAAACTCAGTAGATGCTTGTCCATCTCAATGTTCTAGAACTGATACGTATCAAAAAGTGAGCGAGACTTCACATATTGGTGTTGATTTCAAATTTGCTTTTGTCTATGAATGAGAAAGAAATGGGAAATGAAAAACAGAAGGGACAATTCTAGATTTGTCTAATCAGTTTTTCAAAGTTGAGAAATGAAGAGAGCATGAATATTTAGGTATTTCATAGTACATTCAGGAGATAGCTTGTGTATAAGGAACACGTAAATCATGTCATATAAAACCTTATATAGAGGTGTACCCTATGGCTCAGAGGCTGTGGTGGCTTGGTTCAGATCATGTAAAGCCTAAGTACTTGGGTTAGAGAGCAGAAAGGTAATGTGGAGTGGTGGGGTGAGGGGAAAACACTAAACAAACCAGAAAACTTTATATGGATGCTAAAGCATTTATGTTTCAACATAATGCCTACAGTTTAAACTTTTTATTTCCACTTGAGAATAATATGTAATGTTCAATGTTCAGCTATGTTTCTAATAAGCTTAATCGTTATAAATTTGGCTTTACTACTCTAGATCTTGTTAGTCCTTTAAAATTACTAATATAGAGGTTGTTTAATTTTTGAAAGCTATTCAGTGGTTCAACCACGGCAAGATTTTAAAAGATCACTTGATTACTGGACAAAGAATAGATACAAGTGCAATGATATTGGGATAATTTAGGATAATATTTATAAGCAATAATTTAGAATATTATTAATTCCGTAAAATAATGAAGAATAGTTCAGTCATAGTTTCTTTCCTGAATTCTTTGCCTGGATGCCATCTTATAACAATTATATTACTGACTAATACTTGGCTGTTAAATAGCTACTTCTGTTACTAAAATAATAGAGCAATCAGTCAAAATTTTGTGGAGCATAACTATGGGTGTGATATCTTGAGAGATCAGGGGAAAAAGATAGCCAAAGATAAGCCTGCTAAAATCTTCGTCATCTCTGGGTGAGATGACTAAGGTTGCGTCTTCTGGTGAAAGTCTGGATACTTTTCCCCTAGATCTAGAACAAATTGTATTTTTGAAAAACCACTTTTGTTATAGATGAGATTTTGTTTGTAGGAAATCTACTAAAACCAATGAATAAGTTCTGCAAGATTGTGTGGTACAAGAACAGGAGAAAAATGTTGTTGGATTATTGTATTTTTTTATTTATGGGAATAAGTGATTAAGAAAGTAAATTTGAGTTGCAGGTTGGAAGTACAGAAGTGAACAAATAGAACATTACAGCTTATTGAAAGTACTTGTCAGAAGAGAAAACCAGCACTCAGTAATAAGAATTAAATAGAGGCTTTCCATGAAAAACTCTAAATATGATCGAAATTCTATAAATAAAAAGGACGTCAGAAGCCTTTGATGAACTTTGTAAATGGCTGGGTGATTTCATTAGGGGTGAAGGTAAAAGGATTTCTTTGTAAAACTAAGGATTATAGTTAGGAACTAGTAGGAAAGGAAGAGTAGTAAAAACATTAATTTCTTAGGCGATATTTGGGTTAGGCCATATATCTAGTTTAACTTACCCATGGATGCTAAGACTCCGGTTGTTATAAAAAAAAGAAACACAGGATTCCAAGAATTACTACAGCAAGACACCAGGCAAACAGAACTGAAGAGCCTGACCAGAGAGAAAGAGAGACTGAGGACATTAGCAGACTGAATTATGAGTAGGACTTAGAAGGAGACTTTCTTACAAATTGAAGAACTTAACTTTTGTTTCTAAATAGACTATTTCTTGTTTCAGTAATATTTATTAAGAAGGTATACTATTAAAATGACAAGTGAAAGATTAAATTGATGCAAAATATTTAAAGATAATAAACTTTGTTTTAAGGATTTTTCTGGTTAAAATAGATACTTTCTTTTTAAATCTATTTTTACCAATAGTTTTTGGTAAAAAGGACTTCAGATATGATTGTACACTCTAGCTCCTTCTGCTATGTGCTGTAATTTTTATGCCAATATTATATATCTGAATATATTCCTCTAAAGGGAGTATGTCAGGCAATTAATGACAATAAGGATTTATTTCATTTCTGATTGAAATATAACTTCTAATGTCATGTAGACCCTGACTCTTAAATGTCTTCCAATGTGAAATAAAATGATAGTTGGAAAAATATCTTGCCAATTTTAAATCATGGAAAACAGTTAGATGATTGTGTCATACTCCTTATTGTTACCATTTATCTCACAGGGATGTCACTTTTTCTAATTTTATTAGAAAATTATACTCTGATTTATGTCAGTGATTTAAGAAAGCAAATTTGAATATTATATATGTGGGCTTTCTTTTAAAATGTAAATATTCTTCTAAAATATGCCTGTGTAAATCTCTTTAATTGAGCCATAATCAGAAGATATTTTAATTTTGTTAAATATCATATCTTCACATAAGTATATAAATATTGACAGTTTTCTCACTGGAAACTGTTATTCTTCAAATTTGGCAATATCTATAACTATTGCACAGGAGGAATTATAACCACAAATTACAGTAAATTATGTTAACTACATACTATTTCTTGAAACTTCATAGATTAAGTTGATAGTAACATCAGGAGATTCAGAATTGTTTCCAAACAAATCAAAAATGAGTGATTTTTGTTCCTGACATTTTCAGTTATGAATGTACATACATAGTACTCAAACTTATTGTTAACTTCTAGAATTACTAAACTTAGTTTTCAACAGTCTTTTTCTTATGATATAGATGGTAAGAGATAGTGTAAATAACCTCTTGAGAATGCAAGGGAACTCAGTTATTCGACATTGGTTTCTGTCTTGTTATTTGAATCACATACATATAGGTTAAGCAAGTAGAGGACTGTTAAGCTAGATTCTGTACATAAACTTTACCTTTCTTTCTAGAAGATTCAGATTTTGCTCTCTTTGTCTGATTTGGGTCTGAAGGGAATGTTTTCACTTCTGAGTAACTTAACAACCCCTTCATCTCTAGAGATTGAAATAGAGGATTAATTACTACTTCACAGCCACACCATTTCTGAATGCTTGCGGTGAAGAGTGGACAGAATGCGATTATTTTCTGTACAAAAGAGATCTGTGCAATTGTTTTCTTCTTACCAAGTGGTCTGTGAATCTTTTAAATGAAAATAGTCTTGAAAATAAATTAGAAATTATATTTTATAGGCTAGATTACATTGAAATTCCTTAGATAAATTGTTACAAGAAACAGAAAATATTCAGTATGGATTGGGGAGAAAAAATGTACTCACTTTCTTTTTGTATTTGCTTCTTGGAAGGAAGATGTTTCACTTCTGCATATGTTACAGGTTTTTCATTCATCTTTAAACCTTTTTGAGACACAATTCTGAAACACAAATTAACAACATTTTTAGGAAACAAAGTTTTTTATTCTATCCTTTCTGGATTCCTTCATTATCATTTAAATTATTATTCTTTTTCATTTAAAACATTATTTTATGCTATTTAAACTACTGATGTATTGCTTTACTTTTGTAATTTTGAAGCAAGAACTATTTTTTGCCGAGATTATATTTTTATTCTTTTAAAAATTATCAGCTATTAACATCTCTGATTAGATTATGAATCAGTTATTAATCCAAATGTGATGTCTCACTTTTTTAAAAGTGTGACAATGTTATTACTTATGAAATATTTATACTATATTTAAATATAGTCCTTTTCAGAAAAATAGCAAGAAAATTTTTATAAATCATTGATAGTATTAAGTTGGTGGTTTAATAATGAATCTCTCTAAAATGTGTCCTTCAAGATCTCTGCCGGCATTTTTTTCTATATGTGTCTAGTCTTTTATTTTTTTCATGACTCAAAGACAGTTTGCTTCTTATAGTCTCCTAAAGGGTGTTGTCACTTCTTTCAACATGGTGTTAAAAATCAGTGCCTTACAGTTAGGTCAGTTAGGTCTCAAGTTGGATAATTGTATTTCTGTGGCTTGTGCCTTTATAGTGATGTATTTGAAGACGTAGGTTAAAAGCAGTCAATAATCCTTGACATTTTTATTTTCAATTTTCTAAACATGTAATTTGTTTCAAGTATTTTCAGTATTTTATAATCAAATGAATAAATTCATATGGAATAGAATTCTAATTACATAAGAATGTTTAATTCGAGTGCTCATTCTTTTGCTAAAAACTATCAAAATAAACCCTCTTTACATCTTTAAATTTCTTCAGGGAATTATATTCCATTGCTAGCTTTTGTAATATGTTTAGCATTATATTGGCCTCTAGGGTCATACTATTTACTTGTAACATTTAGTAATTTATCATGAGATAACTTCTCATAAGAAAACATGAGTGTATAAAAATATATTTATATCTTTAAAACCCTCTCCCAAGTCTGGAATATCTCAGGAATGTGGAAGATTATTATATAAAAAGATTGCAGATGATCATAGTGTAAAGGAGACACACATGATTATATAGCTAAGAAAAATTCATGTTTGATTAAATAGTTATTTACTCAATCCTGCCTTCCTTAATGTGACTATTTCCTCTATGTTACTTGGTTAATGCAAGAGATATACTGAAATATTTGCTAACAAAACCATCAGTTATATTCAGTGGTAAAACATCAAAAGTTTACAGAGACACTTCACTGTGTAATTTTCAAATCTAAATTGGTCAAGATAAATGAAGTGAATTGTTTTTAAAATCTCTATGCTTTGTGCTCTGTATGCACAATCATACTGCATTGCAAATAATGAGATCCATGAAGAGGTATAGCTGGAGACATAGAGATTTCCCTTATTATTAGAAATAGAGCATTCCTGTAAGATCTTTTCCAAACTAAAATAGCATAAAAGTGAGAAGTAAACTTTACAATTTTTATATGGAAAAAATTTTTGAGCATTACCAGACCCTCAAAATAAAATACAAAATCATTCCAAAATACTCATAGATCCTACAATAATGCTAACATATGCAGTAAAAGCAGGAATGAAACAAAAGTACACAACCTGTTTAAAGTAGTTACTGGGGAAGGAACTTGGCGTAGCCACTCTCACTGCTTGGGGTGCCTCTGCCTCTGGAATGGCTGCTGTAAAACCATTGCGGAGCACTATTTTCTCTTTTGTCTTAAAAGCAAATTCTTCTTTTGATTTTTTTTTCCTGTTATTGAAACAGGTACTGATGTAGATCTTTTGAAAAGTGAAGTGGCAGAAGACAAACTTTCCAAAAGCAGGAGATACCTGTGTCCTGTGTCAGGGCCTGGGAGTTTCTGCTGCAACCCAGTCTGGTCCAGAAAGAAGTCAGCCCCAGGGAGGCCAATAGAATAGACTTGTGACTGAAACAGTAAGTGACTCTTCCAGTTTCTTATGTTATCTGCTCACAATATCTAAGAGGCTTCAGTATTGGTCAGCTACTTGTGAAGGGGTGAGAAAGCAGCTCCTATTTCAGCTTCAGGTTTTACCATTTGCATCTTTTATTATGGAGCTGAGGACAGACCTTTCTGGTTTTTTTTTAACAGAGGAAATAATGAGTAAAATTGTTTAAAGGGCCAGGCCCATTTTGCACAGAATCCAAACACTGCACATACAAAAAAAACCCAAACCCAAAACAAAAGACCACCATCATCACTACTATCACCACCACCAAATACTAAGGTTCTGGATATAATCACTGTAACAGACACTGAGGTTTTGGGCTCTCAGTATATAATGGACTACAATGATATAATTAAATTCACTTCTAATCTATTGTGCTATTCACTAAATGAAAAATACATGGACACTAATAGTTTATCATCCTCATATTTATCTGAAGGCAATTTTTAATAATAAAATTTTAAAAGTTTTAAGGCTTATTACTTTGAGGATCACATTCCCAGGGTCCTTTAAAAAACACCCAAATTCTGTTGCTTTATCTTTTGAAACATTATTTTCCATAACTTGATCTTTTTATAGTCTCTTTTCAGTTCATTCCAGCATTAATATAGAATATGCTTAAGATAAACTTCAGATATTGATAAATTTTGGTTCCCTACTCTTTCAGTCTGTTAGCCACTGTAAAGAATGGAAATTTGTTAACTTCCTCAATTGTCTGATGTAGCATTTTTCACAGTGTAATGGGGAAACAATGATAATTCAGTTGAAATACTTGGATTTTTAACTCACTAGAAAAATATTGAAATAGCTTTATTCTTTCATCATTCAATAACAATAATAATAAGAAGAATACATTTAGTAAAATAATGTATTTTGATTGTTGATTTCATTTAAACAAAAAAACACTTGGAATTTGCAAAAGTTCTCTGTTGAGTTCTAGTAGATAAATGCTATCTAAAGTAAAGCCTGTTTTGATATAAAAAAGCTTTTATAGAAGTTTTTGAACAGAATGAGTACAATCAAAGAATAACCTTGTGTGATTTGTAAAAGAAAAATGCTTTTTTGCATTCTGACTTTGTGTTCTTTTTGGTTCTGTTAATAGCTATTGCTTAATTTTTCTTTTTCTTGCCATAAATGTCATCTAAACAGTTCTGTCAAACTCAGGTCTTAACACCAGTTTGGTTGTATGAATAGATCTTGAAATCATTTGTTTTGACCTTAGCTTTTACATTTGCAAGTCCATCAAATATTTCCATTTCCTTTTAGACACTAATTTTTCTATTTCATCAAAACTTCAGTTCCCTCACCCAAAGCTTAATAATTTTTCTTTTCACAATTATATGTATTTACAACAATTTATCTTTTTTTTTATACCTGTGGTATACTCTGCTAATTATTTTCATTTTGAAAATTTCCACCATTACTGCTGAATTTTATTATTTTAGTCTTTAATAATCAACATGTTTCTTAATCTTTATTGTAATTATGTTTGATCTTACAAATAACCTCCCTGAATGTATTTATATATGTATTTATTATTTATTTATTAATAAATATACACAAAGCAATAGAGAGATGAAAGAAAGGGTAAAACTGATTATGGTGATTGATACTGCAACTCTTTTGGTGGGCATGTTATGATGTGCACACTGAGTTGTGTATTTATTCTCTTGAATCTTAGTGTTCTAAGCTAATGATAAATCAATAATAAAGACTGGAAGAAAGTATTTACAAAATATTTCTGATGAAGGAACATCTGGAATATTTTGAAAATCAATGATAAAAAAACAAGTAATTCAATAAAAATGGTAAAA
>RJWH01006221.1:0-58855 GCA_004363575.1 Solenodon paradoxus
AAGGTGCTGTTTCCACTGGCGACCTTTGTCTCGAGGCAAACACAGCACAGGGTTTTGAACCAACGGTGATGAATGGCTTCATGTCTCTGTCAGAGGAGGGACTCGGCTCTCAGATCCTTTCTAGGTTTCCGAGTGAACGCTTTTCGGAGACACCACATCCTTGTCCTTTCCTTGTTCTCTGTGCAGGAAGTGCCCTTCCCCTTGGGGTGCTGGTCCCCGTGGGGTGCTGGTCCCTGGGCTTGGAGCAGAATGCGCCAGGTGTGCGGAGCAGAGCTCCACCCCACCTGTTCTTCCATGGTGTCCTTTCGGAAAGGCTGGACTGTCAGATCCCCAGGGCAGGTGCCCCAGTCATCCCTCCGTGACACTCACCGTGGGGCAGGGCGAAGGAGATGTGTATGGGCTCCACGCACCCAGCTGCTCCATGTTGAAGGGGTCCAGGAGTGCCTACCCTGGTCCCTGGAAGCTAGCTCAGGCCAGGAGGACGTCCTGAGGCCTTTCTTTACCACATGGCTTCCTCACTGCCCTCTCTGGCTGATCTGGAAATGCCCTGCTTTTCCAAGCCGTGGTGTCATCATGATCCCCCACCCCACTTATGGTGTGGCCCAGGGGTGTCCTGGGTTGCTTCTGGACAGGCACCGAGGAGGCAGCAAGACACAGGGGTGTGGATGGCTCCGGGATTAGGTACCTTCCTTCGGAGCATTTGAGAACTTCAGCCCTTCTCCAAGGAGCCTTCATGTCTTCTGAGCTTCATTCAGCCCCTCCAAACACTGTGAGCCTCAGGACACATCCTTTTCTGGACAAATAACACATGCTGTGTGGCTGTGCTGGGCACTGTGACTTGGGTATTCAGCTACCACCCTTCCTTTAAGGAAGCTAGAGCCCTTGATAATGTCAAAGCCTTAGATCCTCACAAATAACGATGGCGCACTGAGCCCAGGAAGGTAAGGGTCTTTCATTAGTTATGCCACGTGCTGGCCACTTTGTGGTCCTTCCTTTCCTTCCCTCTCTCCCTCCCTTCTCTTTTCTCCCCCTCCACTCTCCTTCCCCCCTCCCCAGTCCCTCCCTCTTCCCTTTCTTTCTCCCTCTCCTCTCCTCCCTTAGATGTGCTCAGTCCAGTCCCATTTCTGAGGGCGGATGTGTGGGATGAGGTCCTAGCACCCTCCTTCCAGGACAAGGGACTGTGTAGGCGCCATCCAGCTCATAGAGACAGGTTCCATCCAGGGGAAAAGCCTTCCAAGGGGATGTGACCCTTGCTCAGGAATGGACTTAAACCCCTACCACCCAGGTTCCTGGCGTGATGTCAGAGCGGGGCACTGACCAGAGCATCAGGAAATTTTGTAGGGCTCGGATCTGAGGGCACACGCTCCAGCCTTTCCCGTGCGGTCCTCATGGGTGGTGAGGGCCCAGCGCGCTTTATCGGGACCACGCAGTTCCTTTAATACTGGAGCAGGGGTGTGCGGACTTGCCCTGCTGGCCTGGGGAGCAACAGCCATCAGGTGATGCTGGCGGGAAGAGTAACAGGACCAAGGCACCTATAGTCAAGTGGAGCCGGGCCTCTCACAGACCTCTGTCCTCTGCTCTGACCACGCGGAGCAGCGGCCACCTCATCCCGCGGCCCCCACGGCTTGAGATGGAGGAATGGAGAGGCGGGCTCTCCTGAGACAGAGGCGCTGCTTGATTTTAAGATAAAGTATAGAAGCAACTGATTGATGGCTTATAAACTGGGAGGCCCTGGATGGAGCTTCATTCTGGGGGCATCAGTATATTTCACTGGGAGCCTCCTGGGCATTAATTCTGCCGTTAATTTTGTTATTAGAGACCTCGCCAAACAAAGGGAGGTGGCAAAGCTTGAGGCTGGTTTAACCTTGATGAAACAGTGATTTCACCAAGGATGATGTTTCCCCATCTATCTTCATCCATCAAGGCACTGCTGAAATATGCTAATGAGCCCGAAGCCAGAGCTCAGAGCCGTTAAATGGGGCGTTGCGGGCGCTCTCCGTACCCCCGTGACAGGGCACTGCCACTCACTGTCCGGATGCGGGGGAGGGGACAGTGCCGAGTAGGGGTGAGTAGAGGGGGACCCTGGGATGGGGGAACCCCAGATCTGTGCCCGGCATGAGACAAGGCAGCTCACTTTGGCGATGGACTTGTTTTATCCTTTGACTCACCCGTGGGCTAAGCCACAGAAGCCAGCAGACATGGCCTTCTGAGCCAGGAATGCCTTTCCATTGGAAAGTTCCAGAAGTGACCTCCCACATGGTGTCAAAACACCTTCTCTGTCACCACACTAGTGTGCATCACGTGCTTACTTCTGATAGTTCAGTGAGCCAAGAATCCCCTTATAAAAATTGTTATCCTTTATTGGGTATGTATTGTATCCATATATTACTGGGCATGCTCCCAGGTATTTTATAGACCTTACTCTAATTACATTCTTACAGTCTATGAAGAACTGAGATTATAGTATGTATCTTACAGGTGAGCTTTGAAAAGGTTAAATTTTGGCTCCAAGTTAGATCCTGGTGGAGTAGCGGTTAGGTCCACCGCCTCCAGCCAAGCATAGTCCACATAGGTTCACATCCTGGGACTGGAGGGGAGCAACCCAGATGAACAAATACAATTTAAAAAGATGAGTCTAAAAATGCTTCTTTCTCCTTACTTCCTGTCTGCCTACCTACTCACTTTTGTTCCTGCCTGTACCCTTCCTTAAAAAACCTCCCAAAACAATTAGACCCCAAATCACAGAGCCAGTAAGTGACATGATTCAAACTCATGCCCCTCCATCTCCAAAGTGCCAGCACATCCAGCTGCGAACGGATGGCTCTTACACAGGTGCGCCTGAGAATCCCTGCTAGATGGTGGCAGGTTGACGGGTTTTGATATTTATGTATCCCTTGGATTTACCTTCACGTCATGATTCTTCCTGAAATAGACTGTAAGCTTTCTCAGGCCAGGGCAAGACTCTGTTTCGTCCCAGCCGCCAGAGCAGTGGGATTTATGACTCACACTCCGGCTGCTTTCCGGAGAAGCCACCCAGGGCTGATTTCACATCAGTCCCATAGCCCATAGTAACTCTCCTGGTTTTGCCTATCCGGGTGGGTCCGCTCTGGTTTCCAGTGAAGTTCAGTGGCTTTGTCCTGTCTCGCCCACCTCAGACTGCACAGAGAATATGCGAACCACAGGTTGCAATTTCATTATTCCTTCTCCCTTCTCCAGCGGTCTCTCTAGCCCATCCCTGCCAGGGACCATCCATGAGAGTCTGCTTTTCCCAGATGGCTGAGGGCGGCCTTCTTGCCCCAAGTGCCAATCCTGACCTCGGAGGAAGTTTAAGACATCAGGTGCAAGAACTCTGGAGTAGGATGGTTATGAGCCTTCTTAACTTATTTTTTAATGGAGATGGAGGAAGGCAGAAGATTTTAAAAAAGAAAAAGATGCATTAATAATTAAATCCGATGGTAAGTAGCATAGTTTCCTGTGTTAGGGTCAGAGTCCCATTGTGGCCACCCATCCGGTTTGTTCTGCGTGGGTCCAGCCAACTCTGGACTTCTGGGGACTGTAGGCTGTTTCAAGGAGTCAGCCACCCGAGGCCTGTAAGTTCCAGAAGGTCAGTAGCTGGGTGGGGCACCTTCCCAGCAGGTGGAGGCTGGACTCCCAGACTGGTCCTCTTCCTCAGGTACAGCTCCACTTTGGACTCTTGGAGCACATATCCAGTAAATCTTTCTCTTAATAAAGCCGTTTTTCAAATCTGACTTTGGACGAGGGACTGCTTTTCTTCCGAATGCAACAGCTGTTAAACACGGTGCATTGGGCACGGTGTCTATCTCTTTGTTTAGTTTGGGTCTTTAATATGGGCAGAGACATAAAGGAGCCAGAGGGCTCTATCGATTTCTTTCTCCCCGGGAGTCAGCCCCTGGGTCTGGAAATAGCGCCTCCTGGGCTCCAGGAGTAGCTCGCCCTTGAGGACTGAGCCTATTGTCCCTTAATAACCAGCACAGAGTCCCCCCTCCTTTTGGCGAGATAGAATCCAGAAGCTCAAGGTGTCAGCCACGGAGGCCAGACCTTTGGCCCCCGCTCTGTCCTGTTTGCATGGGGTAGGCATTTTGTGCGGTGCTCCCTGGTCCTTCTGTCACTGTCTGTTCCCAATGCACGGGGGAGCCTTAACTCCCTGCAGGGAAAAAGTTCACAAAAGAAATGAATTATGCATATGGAATTCATTTCCTTGATGAATAGGGAATCTGAGCAAACTCAATGGCTGTTTGATTTTAAGGCAGAGGGGGAGGGGGAGGGCTAAACAGTGCTGGATGGAGGGGGTGGATCAAAAGGAATTTGGAGCGAGAGATGGGCCAAAGGACTTGGGCTTGAAATATCAAGGACAAAGTAAGTGGCCCTTTGAACACAGTTCTTGGCTTATTATTCTTTCCAGCGTGGCCCTACAGACACACTCCTCGCTCCCAGGGAATGTACAGATTTGTCAGCGGAGAAGTGGGGTGGATGTAAGGTTGCACTGGGGAGAGGTGACAGCAGCAGAGTGACATGGTCCTGCTGGAAGTAAGTTCTGCAGTGAATTCTGACAGTTCAGCACAGGTTGACGGGGACACTTGAATTTTTTCTTTAAGGGAAAGAGGGAAGGAAGGAAGGAAAGTGAGGAGGGAGAGGAGAGAGGAAGGGAAGGAGAGGGAAAAAGCATTTGTATTTCTTTAGTTGTTCATTTTTGGTTTTTCTCTGCAAGGAAGGAGGATGAGGAAGAAACATTTGTATATTTTTAGTTGTTTTTGTTGGATTTTCCCCTAGCCCTAGGTCACAAACCAGGTCCCCCGACTTCACATGGCCCATCTCAGCGGCCTGATCACAAGGGGGCCCTGATGCCTGATTTTGAGGCAGGTTGTTTGTGGTGACTGGAGTAGTGCATTTAGAAGTTGAAGACCTTTCTCAGCCTATTGTCTCACTTAGGGACGGAGACCATGACCTGCGTCGTGGAGCTCTGGTGGACAAGCACTGGAACACAAAGTGGGAATCTGGGAACGCTTTCTTGTCCTGGTTTCCTTTCTGGACAGACTTCTAGATGTTCAGGCCTAGAGTGAAGAGTGGAAGGGAAGTTAACCCCGGAGTATCTGGTGGTTAAAGAAACGAACAGGCAAGCCAAGAAACAAATGTCAAATTCTGTTGTAATCCTCGCCCTGTCTGTGGCAGTCATCATTGACAACCATCAACCTGATCTCTTGGGCCAGTGTAGCCACTCCTACATCTCTCGTTGCTGCATCTCTGGTTCGATCAGCAGAGGCTGTGCATTTGAGAGCCTCGTCAAGGAAGGAGCCGCTCATTGTGAGATTGGTGACTTGAGTTCCTTGTGGCAGGGACTCCCTGGGAGAGGCAGCCGAGACATGGAAGGCGGTGGGTGTGTTCTGAATGGAAGGAGAATAGGAGGAACCCGAGTGTCCAGAGGAGATCAAGTCACACACATACCCCTCTGTTAGGAGACTTCCCTGCCTGTGAGAAGCTAGAGATTTTACGACAGCCTTGCAGGTGGGACTTCAATCCCCTCCCAGGATCCAGTGGGTTGAGCACTGCCATGTTTCTTGATCTTTTGCACAACGCAATTGTGACCATACGTTTTTCACAGAGATGTTTGCTTCCCAACAAATGGCTCCTCTTTCTTGGTTGGGGATGCGGATGAGGTGATGGAGCTGTACCCTGGACTGCCCATCGTAAAGATGTGCAGTGTGGTCCTTTGCAATCCATGCTCCATGGGGCATGTGGAGGGGGGGCACCCCAGCACTGCCTTGGGGCCGCCCATCTCAGTGCCAACCCCTGCACTTGGATTTCATTCGTTTGACTTTGTGGTTAAGAGTCTGTTTTGAAGAAATGTGGGACCCCTAAAATGGAGGTGACTAGTTGACCTCAGAGCCTTCGTCCTCCCAGGCCTCCGTTTTCTTCAAGGCTGAGACACATTTAGGTGGGCAGGCCTGACACTGCTGCTTCGTCTTTATGCTCATAAGATTGTTTTCCTGATGTCATGCATATAGCTCTTGGGCACAAGTATATTTGGTCCGGAGTGGTGCCTGCAACCCCACTGCATGTGAAGACCAGTCACCAGGGATGTCTTTCAGCCACCACCTGTCCCTGGGCCTGTCCTGGAGCCATGAAGCTGGCTTCTGGGGCTGCGTAAGCGTGTGCTCCTGAGCGCCAGGGCCGTCAGTGCCGCTGCAGGGAGCAGGCAAGGGGAGCTGAGAATGCCCACAGGAAGGAAAGAGGGTGGGCTGGGGGTCAGGCTGCAAGAGCTTCTCTGGATACACTGAAGGGAAGGAACTCCAGCTCTGGGGGCTCGTGGAGGGAGTGGGCAGGCAGAGAGAGGAGGAAGCAGCATTTTACTTCCTTATTCAGTGTCATCTCTCCACCACCTCCCGGCTCCAGGTCTTGAACCTGGGTTTTGGGGATGCACGTGGACTCTGTCTCGGTGGCCTTGTCCACTCAGCCACCAGCACGTGCCTTTGCCGCTTATTGTTTAGCTGCTCCAAGGCTGCAAACTTTGGGACCTTCTCAGCAAATTCACTGGCCATGTCCTCAGCTCTCGGGCTCCCCTTGAAAGGTGTCATCACATGCCAAGCGCTGTCTAGGTGTCCTCCACTTGCCATGCTTCAGAGGGCACCGTTCGACCTTCCACTGCACAGAGGAGGGGACCGAGGCCCAGCGAGGCTCCTGTGTCCCTGGCTCCCAGAACTTGTCAGTCATGGAGGAGATCCAACCTGTGTCTCTTGCTCTGAAACCAGTCCTGTGCACTCTACTCTCTGCCTCTCGGAGTGACAGGGGACTGTTAGTGTGTTGGCTGCCTCCCTGATGGGGAAGGCGTCTAGCTTTCTCCTTGCAGATATATGAGGAAATATGAGGGAGACACCGCTTCTGAGGGGCTTACCTTTGAGATGTGGAGCAAGGCGCCATGTAGAGTAGTGAAAAATCCACATGACGGGCCCTCGCCCCTCAGGGCCAGCTTGGAAGTAGCTCTGAGCCAAAAGGAAGAAAAATGGCCAGTGCCAGTGAGAGCCCTGGGGAAGACTGGTGCCAGGGACGTCAGGGAAGTACCCTCCTCTCCCGTTCCAATGTGGCAGACCCATGTGCTGGCACTCCCTCTCTCCAGTGGGCTCCTGGACTCATCTCCAGGTGGGCCTCAGTGTGGTGCCTTCAGTGGGGCGGTGGGGGTCCTTCAAATCGAGCTGAGTCCCCTCACAGTCCTGTCATGAACCCCTCCACTTGCTGCCTTCTGAGCAGATGAACCGCGGGGGTCTCTTCCCCTTCAGTAAACGTTCTAGGATCCTGTTTTCTAGCTTAAAACAAAATTATCTCTCAAACATAAAGCGCTTCTATTGATGGATTTACTTCCGTCAGCGCCGGAGGTGCTTAGTAGAAGGTGGTCCTCATCTATTGTCACCCATCTAGGGGAGGGTAGAGTCTAACTGTGTTCTGAGGAGGAAGCTGAGGCCGTGTCCATGTTGAATGCAGACTAAAATTTGAGCTTCTCTAAGCCCTAAACTGGTGACATTTTTGACAGTGTTGTCCTGATCCCCAACTTATGACACCCTACATCTATCCTCTTTTTCCAGTATGTGAGACAAGTAGGTAGTATTCTGACATCACTTGTTCATTCCTTTGACTTAGAGTCCTAGCCACTTGTCTTCCTATATCACGAGTCACTAGATTCAAGCCCAAGGAGGCCCCACTCCTGTGTACTTGGCCCCCACACCCTTCTCATCCCTGTAGGAGACCCTACAGCAAAGCTTTGAGTTCCTCTTCCCGCCCCACCCATGCCCAGGGCTGTGATAGAGCCAGCTTGAGTTCCCGTCACTCAAAATGGCCATGTTGGGTACATCCTAGGTTAGAATTCTCACATTGCTGCATCCCTTACAGGCTTTCCTTGGAATGCTCGTTAATAAAAATATAGTGTGTGTTTCTCCTTTTTTTCATAATAATATTGCCAGCTTTGGGGATCCTTTGAAAACCTTGCTTGAAAAGTCCATGGCCCAAGAGAAAAAAAAGTGCTGCTTGGCTTGGAAGATATGGGCTCTGACTGACCAGCATCCTCTCTGAGACAGGTTGGGAAAGACTGAAGTTGTCTGAGGCACTGTTGATGTGTTCCTCTCCTGCTGGACGGACGTGCAGATTAAAAGAGGGAGACAGTCACCATGCCGCTTGGCCCAGGTGTCCCCTCCTGTGGACATGGAGGAGCCGTCTTTGTCTTTAAGCATTTGTAGTTAAGGGAGACTTTCTCCTGGCTCCTGTGGGTCTAGGGTAGTTTCTTTGGGAAGAGAACGAGGCCCTGACTCAGGTTGACTCCCGCCAGCCCATGGACCCTTCTGTGTTGTGTAGGGAACAGAAGGCCAGCTTAGTCCCTAAGACCTCCTTGGTCACTCGGCCCTCTTATACCAGGCCCCCTCTTATACCAGGCCCCGGGGACAGGACCCTCTCCTTGAAGTCTGGCTGCAGCCTCCAGCCATTGCTCCAAAAATGCTGCCTGATTTTCTTTGTCATCCTCCCTCCCAACCAAGAAAAAGTCATGCACAGGAGCAAGTCCCTCTCCCCTGTCTACCCTGGCTTGCCTCCTCCCTGTTAGTGTTCCTTTTAGTAGTAGGGAGGGCTGGAGTTGTAGTGGCTGAAGGTGGGGGATGCTGCTCAGGAAAAAATATCAGCCCAGAGAGCTTAAGGGGCAAAGGAAGGAAGGCAAGAAAAGACCAAGCATCGCCTAGCCCCTGTCCCCTCCCTCACCTCCTGTCCCTGAGGGCGGTGATGCATCAGGGGTGTGCCCACATTACACCCCTAAGTGAAATTTGTATGTGAAAACAATGATAATTGAAGAGTGTTTTCTTGCCTCCTCTTTTCCATCCACACATCTCACCCCACCTCCTTCTCCCTCCTCTGCTGGGTCAAGGGAGGGGGGAGGCAGTGGGGAGGGGGCTTTGCAAGCTGTCGGTTTGCATTGTGCGGACGGGGAAAGGTCTCTACCTGGCTCATTTTGTCCCCTTTGCTTAGGCTGTCACTGCTGACAGTCCTCATGTTTATTTCATCTCGCGTGGTGGCTGTCTCGTTTCCCTACCCTCCGATGTCATTAACGCACGGAGAGCGGGCCCTGCAGTGTTGAGCCTAATGAATTCCGCTGTGGCTGCGCTGCTCCCCAACTCGTTACCAAAGCTCAAGGTGTCAAATTAAACCCAGCCTGGAGAGAAAGAGAAAGTGCAGGAGAGAGCACGCGGGCAGGGGAGAGGGAGGCAGGCAGGGGAGAGGGAGGCGCGGGGCACTCATAAACAACCCGAAGGACCCTTGGAAAAGAGCCTTGGGAGCTGAGGGAGGCGAGAGGAGGGCAGTGGGCCGGGGCAGCCCCACCCATGGGTGACCGCCAGTGGCCAAGTCCACTTCGAGCACGGTGACACTGGGACCCCGCAGGACATGGTGACCCACCCTCGTGGTGTGGGGTTCGCACCTTGGAGGTACTTGATGCCTTTCTCTGACTGCCTGGTTGATTTATCTTCATGGTTTATGCAGATTGGCCACCTTGCAAAGCAGACAGTAGCTGGATGGAGCGAGAACAGAGCTGTCGGGAGGCGTGCGTGTGCTGGCCTCTGTGCGCATGTGCGTGAGGAGAAGCACGGCCCAGACGTGAGCTCCTGGCTTAGAGGCTCTGCTGAGTTCCAGAAATTCATGTTCCAAGATGGGCTGAGAACTGGAAAGAGAAAATGGTCACAGGAGTTAAAACAATCCCAGTGGGGAGCTCTCCTCCACCCTTCGCTCCAAAGAGGGAATAATACTGATTCCCTTCATCTCTTTTACAAGTACTTCTCGCTCTCACATAGGACTGGCATTTTATCTGGAGAGTGTTCTGGAAATGCTCATTCGTTGGATTTTCCATTTTACAGGTGGGGAAAATATGGAGTAGAGATGCTAACTCATTTGAGATGACGGAGCTGAAAGTGAGGGGAGAGGGATTTTATTTTCTGTCCTCTGTTTCCAGAATTTGATGATTTTTCCCTTAAACTTCCAAGATGTAGTCAAAGATGGGAGGGACTGATGAAGTTTACAAATTAAAATAAATTTATGGACAGTGAAGTAGGTAGATCGTAAGCAGAGACTTTGATGCACTTTGACAAGTGACAAAGTCATGTCCCCGATCCCCCATTAAGATGAAAAAACGCTTCCATCAGCTCAGAAAGTTTCTTGTTCCCCTTTGCCCTTCTGTTACCCGCCCTCCTGCCCGGCCACCTGAAACCATTGCTTTCATTTTCATCATCATGGATTAATTGTGCCAGGTCTCATGCTTCATATACATGAAGCCATGCAGTGTATATGCTTTCCTCTAGCTGCTACTCATGATCATGTGTTTTTTCTATGATTTCTATGTGCTGTTGCTTACATGAATACTTTGTCCCTTTTTACTGCCAAGTGGGTCGTCCATTGTATAAATGTACTGAAATTTGTTTATTCAGCTTCACAGGCGATTTTTTTTTTTTTTTTTTTAAGAAAAACAAATCTGTTGAAAATAATTTATGTTTAAGATGCAAGTTTTCGAAAACAGTTTGTGAGCACACCATGGTCAGCACAACCTGGCTCCCTAGATTTATGGGGGTGCCATGTTGTCCCAGAGAGGATGGGCTTGCTGGTCCGAGGTGGAAGGCTTTGTGGCCGTGCCTCTCAGTGACCCACACCCAACTTGAAGCGGCTTGAGATTTACTTTCTCTTTACTGAGGGTGTGTTCTGTGGATTCACTGCCCTATGCTGATTCAACAATGGGAACAATATTTTCTTCCTTCTTTCAAGTTTTGTTGCTGTTTGTTGGCTATTTTATTTTAAAGCTCTGTCCCTTCTTTTATAATTAAAATGTAACTTGTTTTTTGAGAAATGGCCACCATCTGCTTTCCAAAGAATAAAGTCAACTCTGAGAGATCACAGATTGGAACTGGAAGTCTCTGGCAGATATTCTGTCAACACCATGGGTGGGGAGAGCCCACAGGAATCATCTCATTTTGTAGATGGGGGTCAATCTGGCAAAATTTGTCAGCGAAACTTATTATATAATGTGATTACCTCCTCATTGGTGGCTTCTTTCTTGAAATCCACTGCTTCAGCCATGCTGAGCAGAGTCAAGAAGGGTGTGTAAAGGTGGGGACAAGCCAAGCAAGAAGCTCTGGAGTTTAAATGCTTTCCCTCTTTTAATTTTCCCTGATCATGCCAGCACTTTCTCAAGAGCCAAAAGAAAATTCAGGAAAAGAACTTCAGTGATGTTGCATTGTGAGGTCAATTCAGGAAGGGCTCAGTTGGCCTCTGGCTTTGGGAGAACTAAGTCAGTTCACCAAATCTTAGGCATTTATTTATTCCATTAGCAACATCTATTGGACTGGTAGTAAGATGTACATAGAGTCAGCCCCCGTAGTAGAGGTTGACAGTGGAAATGATGTGATACGTCTTATCACAGGAGAAGCACAGTGTGCTGGCAAATGGAAGAAGGGCCCCTCGTGTGGCCTGGTTGGTCAGGGACAGCGCTCTGGAGAGGATAATATGGGGGAAGCACTGTTGTATTATGGAAATTGGCCAGAAGGAGTTATTCATTCATTCAGCACATCTCTTCCAGTCTCTGTGACATCTCCTCCAAGCACTGTCATCTGCATGGTACCATGTATGGCTGCAGTCTGCCTTCTGGAGTAACAGAAAATTGAATATTAGAGATTGAGGAGGCAGGGGATTGTGGGGACCACCTAACTTCTCAAAGGATGAACTGTTGGTCGTGATGTCCTGTTGGGATGATCTAGACAATGTGAGTATTTCTGTAGTCTTCGGGGATTTTTCTTCTTGTTTCAGTTGTGCTGACTGGTCTGGATGTGGCCTTTGCCTCTTTGACTGTGCTGTCTGTTTTGTTTGTTTGAAAGGCACCAGGCTTTCTACTTATAAAACCTGGTCTACAGCATATGATGCCGTTGTCCTTCCGTGGCTTGGGGGTGTTGGTTTTATAATGAGATGGTCACCGTATTGTTAGTCTAACTACAGGGCCTGGGTGAAGATTTGTGTGCAGGTGAGGCCGTGACCTCTTTGGAGGTAGTGGATATGGGGAACAAGAGGGAAGAGTAACATCTACCATACAAGCCCACTCCACTTTGATCTTTGGTTTTTCTAAATAGATAAATAGCCTTTACCGTCAGGTAGAGGGTGGAATTAACATGGTGCATTCTGAAAATATTTCTGAAATTATATTTTTGAGAAAGTCACAGTCAGGCACTCATCATCTGCTTAACTGGATCAGAAAGTAGGCTGCTTACTAGAATGAATGACTATTAGGATCTATAGATCTGGTTTCTCAATGTAAAGAACACGGAGATTCATTTAATACACACATGACTGCATAACTCTAGCCAGGTAGCCGAAGCAGATATGGAAACAGGCATTTAGTGGCAAGACAGCTATGTCCTAAGAAAATCTCAGTTGCAGTTGACTTATTAATATTGATGCAGATTTATTTTCAAGCAAAGTAAGAATTCACAAGGCAAATGTGTAGTTTGTCTTTTGGAAATTTTTGATTCAGTTGGATTGGACTGTAGTAGAATCCCTTTTCAAATGAATCGAACCCATATTTTGCAGGGTCTGAAAAATAAAACAACAGATTTCAGCTCGTCTCAGTTTGTTTATTTAAAGAGCACATGAGTCATGTTGGGCATTTCACCTCCCTGAAGCTAAATTAAAACAAAAAAAGGCTCCTAGCCTTTCAAGATGAAGTAGGCTCCCGCATTTGTGTAGGACCCTAACATAGCCATTTCCTTCATCTTAGATAAGTTATGAGGAGAGAGCTGTCTGGAATTTGGCTGAAACCTGGCATGCCATCTGATGCCACTGGAGGCTTTGCTGTGTCAATTTAAGATTGAGTGATGCACTCTAAGGAAATGAAGAAGAAAACCCTTCTCAAAGTGAAGTAGAAAGAATAAAGGACAATAAAATGCCAGAATATACAGGATATTCTTGTATTATGACTAATAGCTTTTTGATGCTGGTAGATACTCATTCTGATGCTGGCATCTTAATGTTACAGAAATGTAAGCTATTGTACCATCATGTTACCTATGATATGTCACATGCAGTGTATCATTGCTCTGTGCCCAGCATAGATGGTAAGACTTTTCATCCATCCTGGTGACCCAGGTAGAGTTCAGGAAGGGGGTGACTTGGGATTGATCCACATCTGTGTTAAAAAACAAATAAAAAACCCAGCCAACCCTCCAAAGTGGGGTATTTGGCTAAAGCAGTGACACTGAGCCAGGTAAACCGCGATTTGCTAAGTAAAGTGATGACGTTCGCTGCTAACACGGGTTCCTGTAGGGTTGGAAAACAGAAAGATCATACACAGGGTTGATGAACGTAGTTTCGAATCCCAGGAGCAAATTTCTGAAACGGGGCTACTGAGGGACATGGGAGCGGGACACCCATCTGCAGGACAGCTACTCCAGCCTTCTCTCGTTCCTCCTTTTTAGGACTTAGGAGCTGTGTCCTGCACCGAAGGTGGGGATATCTGTTGTCCAGTCATGTCACTGGGAGACATTTGTCTTGAGAGTAGATAATAATAATGTGGGAAACCAAACCTACTAGTATCATGACAGATTAAACGGGATCAATCAAAGCAATAAAACCGGAACGACAGTGAATGCAAACGCAGTGTGTTTGTGGGTCAGATTTCCCTCAGTAGCGGAATCCAACAGGAATTTCGCAGTTCCAGCTTGGTTCGTGAGCCCTGGTTTCTGAGGACAGAAACAAGACACAGTATCCATCCAAATGCTCAGGGCAGCGTGGTTGGTCCTGAGTGCAGAGCTTTGGCATCACACCTACCTCTTCAGCATCCTGTCATCTCCTCTGCTTTCCATCAGCTCTGGTCAAAAGGAGGCTGGCTTTTATTTTGATAGGGTGACCTGGTGGAGAGATGCCCCTCGGGAAGGACCCTCAGTTAGATTTGCTGTCTCACCACTTTCTATTTTCTCACCCTGATCTGTGCGGTTTGATCAACACTGTGGTTTAAGCGTCCTCACCCAGCCTCCTGTGCGGGAGAGCTCTGACCGGCAGACGGTGCCCAGTACCAGGCTTGACCGGGGCCCTGGATGCACCTACCTTAGGGGTGGCCTCCTGCAAAGGCACCCAGAGTGGAGCCTTCTGGCAGGTCTCATGTGACGGTTGGTGACACTCGTGCCCTGCGTCAGCGGATTCCAGGAGAGAAGGAGAGAGGCCAGTGTCATGGGATCACGCTGCTTCTCTGGGTCAGGCCCGAGTTTGATGGCCAGGTCTGCCCATATGTCTTAGAAGAGCAAGCGTAAACCACCTTGGGCAGTGTAACGCTCAGTAAAATGGGGATTTTAGTAGCTACTTGATAATGATAGCCACATTGACTGAGAGTGGGCACCCCGGCTCCTGTGCCATCACTCCTCGTAGGTCAGTACTGATAACACTCCATGGGTAAGACTGCACTATTCATCTCAGAGGAGACAGAGGGCAAAGAACTCCAGGAATTTGCCCCAGGACACTGGGGTCTGAAGTGACAGAGCCAAGATCTGCTCTTAGACTCTGGTTTTAGAACCTCACCCTTTCTCTCTCTGAGGTTCCTGGGAAAGCCGGGGGGCTGTGTCTGCAGACAGGACACCGATGCCCGGGGTCGGGAGGGACTTGGTGCTCCCAGCCTGTATCTGCCCAGCAGTCTGGCGTGAGCACCAACAGGAGATAGCTCTTTCCCCAAGGACTTGGAAATTAGGTTTGTTGTTTCAAGCTCTAGAAATCTCATCCCGGGCATGTGTCCAGACTGAAAGTCACACATGGAGTCTCAAGGAGGCAGTTGCACTGGGATTCTGCATCCTCATCTCCCGAAGAGACATGTGGTGGGCATCACAGGTCTTTGCATTATTTTTTGTTTAAAGAGAGGAAAGGAGGGAGACAGAGAAGGAAGAAGCATTTTTAATGAGTGAGTTGTTTAATCGGGGTCACCAAACTGGGTCCTTGGGCTTTTACATGGTTCACACCCCAGTCGTCTCAGGTGCCTAAGCCAAAGGATGTGCCCCAGATCTTTGCTTTCTTTCTTTTTTTTTTTTTTAAAGAATCTAGGCATCAAATTTGTTTATTTTTAAGGAAAGGTGCAGGCAGGAATGAAGGTGAGCAGAGAGAGGAAGAAGCAGCACTTTATTTTATTTAGTTGTTCATCTTGCTTATTTTCCCCCCTCCCACTTCTCCAGTCTTAGGTCTTGAACCTGGGTCCTTGGGATGTATGTGGACTGCACTGGTGGACTTAACCACTAAGCCACCAACGTGCACCTGTCTTTGCTTTTTAAGTCTTAATCCTGGAATGTCTGCTTCTCTGCCACCTCCTTGTTGGGGTCCTTGTGGTCCCCTTCTGTTAATGCCATCGTTCTTGCAGGACAGTGATGGCAGCTTCTGTTTCCTGTCTATGCAAAGCACCTTAGGCAGCTGCATGTGCTGTTGATTCCAAAACTTCTTGCTGAAGCAGGCGGGGTCCTAAGCAAGTCAAGGGAGCCGCGTTTGTGTCTGGGAGGAATGTCCCTGCCAGTCGAGGGGTCCTTCAGAAGTAGCCCTTCTCCTGTGCTGGGCAGGCGCCTTAGTGAGCTCTGAGCACTTGGCAAACATCGGAGCTCTGTGCGTGGATGGAGTTGGGGGGTGGAGATAAGCAGGGACAGATGACAGAGGTGTCTGTGCCATGGATACCCGGTCCCCAAAGCCAGCAGGGCCGGTGCGTGACATCTGCAGCCCTTGGCTGGTCCTCAGCCACCAGGCTGATTTTTCTGAGTTTGCTTCTTGGGCTTCCCGTTGATCCTGTGAGGCACCACATGTCTGCCCAAGACATTCCTTTCCTTTGTGGGTGAGCCCGAGTCCAAGCCTGCTGTTTGTAACCCAGACCCTTGACCTGGGGACCCAAGGCTGTTGCAAAACAGCTTCCCAATGCAAAGGAGTGGGGGTGGGCCGATGAAATCTTTGAGGGCCTCTGATGTGGGGGACAAGGCTTTCTGAGAGCTGAGCAGATGTGTTCGGTAGAAAATAAGACCCGAGCAAACCGGAGAAGGGTTTTTGGCACCTGACTTCACCCTTGCAGGGAATGCTGTCTGGGTCTGAAATACTGGTTTGGGCTCTGAATGAGGCTTTGGGGACCTTGCCTTCTCTGGACATGCTGGGGCCTGAGCTTCGGGAACGAGCAGGTTTGGGAGGCAGCTGGTAAGAGGCGGAGGCAGGGGAAGATTCTAGAACCCTGCATGGAGCGGTTGCTGCCAGATCACTTTTGGAACCTGGTCTGGGGATAAAGTGTGTGTCCCCTGCTGTCCTGTGTAATTTCCTTTATGTTAACCCTTTGCCCTTTGTCACCTCACCAGCCAGATAAAACCAAAGTCAATTGTAAGCGTCTTCGGCAGGGGAAGAAAGAGGTGGACTTGTCTGAGGTCGCACTTGCAAGTGCTGATCCCTGATTGGCATTGCGCTTTACTTGGTTAAACAAATTCTGCCCTCTGTACGTGTAACTCTTGCCTGTGACTCTGTTTAAAACACAGCGGCTAGGCCCTGAACCTGGAGAACCAAACCCTGGATGATTTTTGGTGGTGGTGGTTTTTTTTAGCGTAGTATTTCATTTCAGTTCTAACAACCATACAGATTGTGGTCTGCTCCTCTAAATAAATAATGCGTTCACTGTTCATACAGCTAATTCTCCTTCTAGGATTTATAGACTCCTCCCCACAAAGGAGGCTGCCTGCCTTACCTGTGGAGCCCAGCTCTGGGGTCCCTGCCTCCCCTGGGGCAGAGAGCCAGATCATTTTACCAGGTTAAAGCCGCGGAGCGCACTTGATGGTAGACACAGCTCCTTGCTGCGCTGGTCACCTTATTTAAGCACACAGGTTGGAGGTGGCGACAGGCAGACACCTCCTGTCTGATTGTCCTGTATCCACAGCCCCTCCTGCTGGACCTCTGCCCTCTGTATGAGGGGAGCCGGCTGCCTTTCTTTCCCACCCACGTGGTCGGGAAGATCTGGAGACGGCTTCGTGAGCGCCGGTGACTGAGCCCAGCTCAGACCCCTGTCTCCCACGTGGCGCAGGGACTGTCCATCTTGCACCAGGCATGTGATTCCAGCGACTCACAGCAAAGAGATCGCCGTGCCGCCAGGGAACGCTCTGAGGGGCTCTCTCTGGGTTCCGGGGGTCCCTGGCAATTTCACCATGAGTGGTTCTTCTACTGACCTTGCTGACTTTGCTTTTGGTGTTAATGTTTCCATAAAAAAGTAGTGTCTTCTCTTGTCCTATCTCATCGTTGCAAGCAGAGTAGACAGGTTGGTATGAAGTAGAACCTGGAGACCTAGGAGGCAGACACACTTCCACAGAGAGCATCAGTTGTCTGCACGCGTTCTTCTTAAACGCACCCTCAATCTGATCAAGTCAGTCCTTCCCTGACTCGAAGAAAAGGACTTTTGAAAAAGTACACCCCCCCCTGCCCCCTTCAGTCTTTCTGGAGCTTTCGGGCTGAACAGACTTTAGGAGACAGGGTATATCAGAGTGCCTGGGACCTGCAGAGAGTACCCTGAAGGCCAGGTGCCCATCCCTAGGCAATGCTGAGTCCCTACAGTCCTTGATAGTGGTCCGGCCTCTTGCAGAATGACTCAGAGTCAGAGGCAACTGCTTCTTTTCTTTTTTTTTTTTTCTTTTTTTTTTAAGGAAAGATGCAGGCAGGAATGAAGGTGAATATGCAGACAGAAAGAGAGGAGAAAGAAGCATTTGTTTGTTTGTTTTCGTTGTAATTTAATTGTTCATCTTGGTTGTTTCCCCGACCCCAGGTCTTGAACCAGGGACCTTGGGATGTATGTGGGTGGTGGCCAGTTTGAACCACTGGGCCACCAGCATGAGGCAAGGAGACATCTTCTTTAGTTCCTTCCACGCCAGACTGGAGTGGCCCTGGGCCCTTGGGGCTCAAAGCTGTGGACTCCATGTCCCCCAGAACCAGGCTCCTCACACAGACTGGTCAGTGGGCTGCCTGCTCCCATGCTCAAGCTCTGCAGGCTTTTCCAGATCGCCTAGGGTCTGCTTGCTCCGTTAGGGAATCACTCTTTCTCTCCCATCAGAGTGAAGTTTTCATCATTCTGTATTGTACATGCACATGAACTTGTGTGTATATTTTCTTTGGGTTGGAAGTAGTTGGAATGAACTCTGATCACAAGTTTTGCTTCCTCCTGAGTTAGAGCCGTCTTCCTCCCTGATCCTTTCATCATTGTGTCAGTGCAATGAACCACATCCCTAAACTAGAAATGTTTTCAAATCAGCGTGCTATCCTCAATGTCGTAGGCGCTCTCACAGGCACGACCTGTGAAAAGATGTCCTGCCTGCCCAGCTCTGACGTCAGAGGTTTCCCAGAAGCCAAAGTCGTAAACCTGTGTCTGCAAAACGTAAAGTGTTTTCTTTTTCAGTAAAGTCTTTGGTCTTGAGATTCGGTCAGAGCAGAAGGTAACTTAGTGGGGTGCCCCTCCCCGTGGATACAGCATGATCCGGGGCAATAACACGTGACTCACTGGACCATGGAGGCTCTGGACACTCAGTGCTGTGGGCTCTGGCCTGGGGTGTGCCTGGTCTCAGCGCTGAAAGTACAGATACTTATCATTGACATGCTGTGTGTTCTTTAAAAGTAAAGCTATATCAAAGATACTTACATTTAATGAGATGATTGCACCTGTCTGTCATTGCAATTAAAACATTTATGAGATCATCAAACACCTTTTGGAGCACTCCTCAATGCAGTGTTCTTGTATGGTGTCCTATCCATCATAGTCCTATGCAAATCATTACATTTGCAAAGTATGGTGACGTGTGTTGGCACCGTTAGTAAAATATCAATTGCCAGGTAAGTTCAGGGTGAACCTTAGGCCACTTTTCATAGTACAGCTATGACTAATCAGAGGATGTGTGAGTTAATTACTCTTCCCAGAAGCCAAGTGTGGAAGAAAGTTCGAGATGGTGTGGTCTGTGCGGGAATCCCCACTCCTGCTGATGGAGCCTGATTATTTTGTCAAAGGGTCTCAAAGAGCCTCCCTGTCTGTGGCAGATAAATTCTCAAAGAAGAGCAAAGAGGCCGTGTTGTCACATCAGAAACCATCAGTCACTTTGCATGTGGTCCAGATATTGAGCCAGTTAATATGAATCCATGTCACCCAGGGAGGAGGCTGAGAATTTAGAAAATTCAGGCTCCCCTCCCGTTCACAGTATGAAGTCTGCTCCCCGCGATCTGGCATTAACCCACTGGGAGGCCTTGCTTTTGCGGCTCTGTGGCCTCCTCTGCACGAGGGGACGACTTGGGGGTGGTTGAGCCTCCAGTCAGATGTCCGTATTGCTCTTGGTAACTGGTGGCAGCGGCCAGCCCTGGCCACGATGTCAGCTGACACACATATTAGTGCTTGGGACGTGGGTTGACCCATCCCAGGTCATCATTTGCTTTGTTCTGAAGCTTCATGTTGGCACTGATTTGGAGTCTGCGCTGCAGGATCCCAGTAAAGGGACCTTTTATCGTGGGTGAGGGCAGGAGGATGGGGCGCCTTCCTCAGTGGCGTTTCTGGGCTGCGAGGAATTCCAGGAGGAGTGGAGTAAGGCGATTCTTGTCTCAGTGAGCAGAAGGAATGAATGGTCTTCGACACTGACAGCATAGCCGTATTGGTCAGGCTTTTTAGTTGCATCTAGAAGAATACACTCTGGCTGCTTTAAACGGAATCAAAATGGAATGAAAAGACTTTGGATTTGAAAAAAAACAAAGATTAAAAAAAAAAATGCATGGGTCCCTGGGGGCTCACAGACTGGAGCATGGGTCTCAGGCACCTGGGGTGCCCTGGTGGCTTATGGGCTGGCAACAGAGTTGCCAGCTGTCTTCCTAACCAAGCAGCCACAGGCCTGTCCCCCAGGTGGCAAACACCAAGTCCTCTGTGTTCAGTGCCTGCTCTGGTGTGAGGAGACCCACTTTATCTGCCTGCTCTGAGTTGCAGGGGGTTTTCAGTGCTGTGGTTTGGCCCTAGGAGGGTCGATGGGATGTTCTGAAATGTGTGATGTCTCAGGCAGCCATAGCATTTACTGTCTGGCTTTCTCAGTTTGGGGCATTTCCAGGAGGGCGTGGTCCCCTAACACGGTGGATCCTGGAGCTATGGCGTTGGTTCCGGGAGGCCTTGGAATGCCTCCCCTCCCAGAGCAGGTCCCGGTGTGGCTCTCTCCTGGGCCTTTGTCATCGCCATGTGGCACCTCAGTGCTGCCTCTCAACAGCTTCAAAAACCGGATGGAAAGAAAGAACTGCTGTTCTGCATTCAAGGGACACATTGTGAATGCTAAAAGGAGACTTAGGTCCATTATTATCATTATTCTTATTTGATGCTTTTGTGTATAAATATGCCTAAGGTTTCAAAGATTCAGTGATGTATTTGGCTAATGCCTAATGCTGTTATAATGTTCTCACGTGTTCATTTCTCAGATTAGTCTGAGAAAGAAAAATGAAATAATGATAGCCATTCTAAGAAGCCTGATAACAGATTCTGGCTGATAGAGCAGATATTTCTGCAACGTGATAAGCTTAGTAGAACGGTGGGCTTTTGTTAGTACTCCTCTGGTGATGGACTCGTTTCAGAGACTGTTGGGAAACACTGCCGCGGAGAAGGGCTAAACCCACATGGAGACCGAAGGATGGGATTGAGGATCTTGAGTCACTGGATTTTAAAATCAGGAGGGATTTCAGACACGAAGGCCCTGGCATTTCTACCCTCCTACAAATAACTAGCAATAAATAATCATTTTAGAAATTGCTCTTTTTTGTGGAAGCCTGATTATGCTCTGAGGTCCTCATGAGGTTACCTCTTTGCTCTTCATCGAACCCCTTTTCTTCAGTGAATGCACTAAGATCTAGTTTCTCACAGTTTCTCCTGCGTAGAGCTGAGATTTGAGCCAGGCTTTACTTTAAAGCACCAGGGTACACCCAGAGAGCCCGAGATGAGTCTGCGCTGGCATGATTCTGCCCACTCTAGTTTAGTGTTTTGCACACTTGCTCTCCCCGCTCCGACTGATGCTGCTTCCAAAGACTTTATCAGGCCAGCTGCTCCATGTTCATGAACCTGTGCCCTTGGCAACCTTCCCTTTTTGGTACTGATCTCCCTGGGTCCTCCTGTGTCCGTGTATTTAGTTCCTCTCTTTATAAGGCAGTGAGCTAAGTAAAAAGCCTTGCAAGGTCCTTGCCTTGCAGAAGTTTATAATGTGAAAAAATAAATATTGGCAGAGCAATAACTCCCACTCTGCTGGGACTAGCTCACAGAGAAGCCGAGGACATTTGGGCCAGCACAGGAGCCTCTGGGCATGCTCATTGAGCTGCCCCTCAGACCCTTTGGGTAGCCGTTCCAGCCTGCAGACATCATCTGGACAAGACCTCTGTCATCATTTGATAAGTAGTTTTCCAGTTAAGCACAGTACACCCTTGGCATTTAAGGATTTCCTATTCTTGGTTTTGACTTAAAGAATGACCACAAATGTCGACAGCATACAATCGACTGTAATTTTTCTGAGGCCCAAATTTGAATGGTTGTGCTAGAGCGAGTCATTCAGCGTTGAGGGAGCCCACGCAGCTGCCTGTAGCCCCATCTCCATGAGTGAGATTCTCAGAGGTGGGGGTGCCCAGAGATCTGGGGGACAGCAAAGCTTATTGCAAATGCCACTTGTGTTCTTTGACTTGGTTTCCTGGCCCGGCTTAGATGTTGAGGGTCCAGAGAGTGGAATCTCTGAGGCCAGCAGGCTGTCCTTCTGGCCCAGGCAAATTGCTTACACCTGCCCTCTGCACACAGAGTCCCGGTCTTGGGGGTGGAGTGCTGTCCCCAAGTCTCCTGGATTGATAGGGCTTGTCTGTGGAAATAATGATTGACGCTCCTTTCCGCATGCTTTTCTGAGACAAGCCCCTCATCCTCTCTGTTTCGGTCAGGAACTATGTCATCATTAGCACCCTCCCGTCATCTGTCCCCCACAGTCCACCCTGGGCCACACAGTCCTGAACTTGACTTTTCTAGGACACTGTGAAATCCAGCCCAAGGTCCCGCCAGAGTGACTGGTGTTTTCCTCAGAAGTTCTTTGTGGTGCACGAGGCCTCTGGTGAAGGGCGAAAAGACCGGTGTACTGTGTCGATTTTCATCTGCCCCCTGCCCACCGCCCCCCAACCTGACTCTGTCTTGATTTGGGGAGTCAGTCAGTTTCCAGACTGAGGAAGACTTTGCTTCTTTAGCAAAAGTTGGACAAATATGAGGGTGGGGGTGCCTAACCCAGTTAACGGGTCAGGTGTAGGGTGAAGGGTAGGATTAGGCTTTCGTGGTGAACTTCTTGTGGTAGCTACATATGCTGTTTTGTTTTTGTTTTTGTTTTTGTTTTTTTCAGAGGGAAGGTGCAAGCAGGGTTGAAGGCAAGTAAGCAGACAGACAGGAAGAGAGAGGAGAAAGAAGCACTTTATTTAGTTGTTACTCCCTGCCCTGGGTCTTGAACCTGGGACCCTGGGATGTGCGTGGACTGCACTGGCAGAATTAACTGCTAAGCCACCAGGGTGTGCCCAGATGTTGACTTTTAATGATGCTCACTTGAAACCTATATGACTTTATAAACCAGTTTCTTCTGTAACACATACAGAAGACCTGAGGCGTGTGCACAGACCTTCCCTCCTCTTAGAGTCATCCTCTCCCTTCACCGGCCCATCTTCATCCCCCATGACTCACGGCTGCCCAAGTGAGAAGCACAGGGCTTCCCAGCCAGGCTCCGAGGGGCCGAGTCCCCAGGTGATCTTAGGGACAGATGGGTTACAGGGAGTCTCAGAGCCCTGCCCAAATCACTTGGCTGCAGCCCTAAGATGATACCCAAATTCCTTGCGCTGCATAGTGCCAGAGTGCCATGCACTCCTCCTCTGCCTTACCTTCCCCAGGACTGCCAGCCCTCCAGGCCAACCCGTGACATCGCCATCTCTTTATCCGATGAGCTTAGCACCGCCAGGATGCTCCTCCAGCCAATGTGGCAGCAGCCACAGCCCCTCAGCTTGTTAGACTGAAAGAATGTGCCGTTTTAATTAATGATATGTAAATATCCTTGAATGGGCCGCATTTGCATATTAAGAGAGATTTGCGGAATCTGCGGAGTAATATATTTTAATTAAGGATTAATTAAAAATAATGGGAATTTCATTTCGCCTGGCAGAATCCGTTTAGATTTTAGCACACGTCTGCTTGGGAGTCTGGTAGGAAAGCTCTGCGTTACGGTTCTCACAGATGAGAGAGGCGCTGTGTTTATCATCTCAGAGCCTCATTCCAGGGAGCACAGGGAATATCAAGGGGAGACCGTGTTCTTCTCGCCTTTCCCGTCACCCACCCCACGTCTTCCCTCCTCTTTGTGATTTTAGGGCTGTTTTGGTATTCTTTATGGTAAAGTAAGTAAATGGCTCTGAGACACGGAACACTAGTTGTGTTGGCAATTATGTTAATGGGATGCTATTAGGCTATGATTCTATATGAGCAATTGGGGAGAAGAAATGCCTTACTGAGAGAATGGTACAACAGACGTCTGTCTTATTGATATAGCTCTGATGGTGCTTTCTGCATAATTACACTCGGCCACTTTCTGTAGGTGGGGGAAGAGGCCGCTGCATCGGGGAGCAGGGAGCCAGCGATCGGGGAAGGGGTGCCCCCTAATACATGCTCGGAGGACCTGGGGTGGGGGCAGAGCAGACTCTCCCAGGAGATACAGATCTTACAGGTGAGAAGGATTTGTTCCACGGAAATCCTCCTATTCTCACCTCGCGTATGGACATCATTCTGACTCTACCGGTCCTTTCCAGAAGTTGAATTCTTGGGGACATGAGGACAGCCTCTCTGACCTGTCTTTGGACCAACACCTTGTCCCTGAGCTCACGCAAGTTGCCACATCTTGGTACTCCTAGGATGCCCATAGCTCTACCGTCAGCCCCAGATGCAAGCTGCCCATGTACCTCTCCAGTGGGGTTTTTTCTGGTCCTCCTGATCCCCCACAAGCCTTGTCCTCTCTCCAGATTCCACAGCCAATTTGGACGTCTGAGTGCCAGCCTGTGCGAGCTGCCCTCTGCCTGCGAGCTGTGTCCAGGCAGGAGGGGGCGAGCTCGGCCACCAGTGAGGAAGCTGGGCTCTGCCCTCTGTGCCTGGGTCTCCAGGCGGAGGCCTCCCAGACACTCTCCCAACAGCAAAGGCTTACTGGGTTTTCTCTGCTGACCGGAACCCGCCCTCAGGGAGGTTCAGGGGAAAGTGCCCAGACCTCTGTGGGAGCTGATGGCCAGAGGCTGGCATCTTTCACGCAAATTTCCTGATTGTTTTGATGGCAGCCAGGCTGAAAAAATGCCTGAGGAAGCTGGGGGTCTAGCAATTAAGCTACAAACACCATCCTTTCCAGGGAGAGCCCCTGGTGGGAAATTTCAGCACTTCCTCTGGAAGACCTAACTCAGTGTTCCCTTTACTCTCATTAAAAATAGGTATGTCAGCTTTCTCCCCACACCCACAGCAGCGCCTACAGCTCATGAACTGAGGTGCTATCCACCCATCGGCTCAGCCTGATGGCCTTTCCTTGTCAGCATCCTGACATCTCCGTAGCCCGTGACTGCAGGCTTTGGGGTCAGGCACAACGGGAAGGTGGGGAGTAGGCCAGAGAGTTGATGGAGACCTGGGAGAATTGCAGAGAAAGGGGCTTTTCGAGGGACAAAGCATCTCCAGGGCTGAAGGATGGAGCGGAGCCGAACCCAGGGAGGGAAGGCTGGAAGGCGACAGGGCCAGGCCCTGTCAGTCGCAGCCCAGGGGCCAGGTAGGATTGTGGGGACAGCAAAGGAAGCCTGGGGGCGCCCCCAGTCATGTGCCCTTCCCGCCCCTGTCCACACGCCTCTGTGCACTTTGCAAAGCCCATGCTGCTGTATCTAATGCAAATGGAGAAAATGCAGTTTCTGGTAAGTGTTCCCTAATAAATAACATCAAGTCTTCTTCCCTATCAGCCGGTGACATCCCGCATTTCTCTTCCCTATGTGCCGGCCCAAGACATTAATGATGTGACGCTCCTTATGGGATGTGAGGTCCATGCTAATCCCCATGCTCACAAAATGGTGGGAACTCGTTCAGCCTGGCTCCATTCCCGCACACCAGAAATCACAGCATAAATATCTGTGTTTCAGAGACACGGAGATGCCTTTTTTTTTTGTTTTAAGTCAGTGAAGTTTCTCTGGGTTTTTTTTGTTTTTTGTTTTTTTTATTTCCCCTTTTCATTATGTAGAAATCCGTCCAGGGCTAGTTCTTGGTCGCTGGAGGATTTCATTAAGGGAATGAAGTAAAAATAATCAATTTCAGATGTTCCCAGTGTTTGCGGTAATGGGTTCCCTAACAATTCTGATTAGCCGCTCGAGATGGAATTTTTCTTTTCAATGACTGCACGGTGACATTAGATACGGGCAAAGTTTGCACGCGCGTGCCTGCGTGTGCCTGTGTGTGTACGGCCGGGGCGGGGTCGCGGGGCCGAGCCGCCTTGTCCTTTTCCTCTGCCTTTTTCCTCTGCACCTTGTGTTAATTTCCCCGGTCATAACCCACTGCCTTGTCGGGACCGTCTCAGAAGGCTGTCCTCTGCCCTTTGCTTTCTCCTCATCAGTCTGGCCATTTCTGGAAACGTGTGAAAGGCTGAGGGCTTTTTTTTTTTTTTTTTTTTTTGGTTAAGTGATGAGGCTGTGAAGCCAGGTGGAATCTGCATTCAAATCAATAGAAAACCGCTCAGCGACTGGAGTCCAGGTTTTATGTGCAAGTGGGTGTCGGATCCGTACTACAGATTCTCTCTCCTGGTATCTCTGCCAGCCGGGCTGGGAGAGGATCAGAAACTGCTGGGTCTTCTGTTTGCCTGAGCTTGTCTTTCTTCCCGAGAACCCCTCGTACTTTCAAAGAACGAATAAATTAAATGGAGGCCAGCCCACAGTGGATTTTTCTATTATTCATGCTTCTTTTTATTTATTTTTCATGCATTTTTCCTACTCGGGATGTTTTTCTTTCATTCTTTCGCTCTCTGCTGGCTTTCATCCCCCTGACACACTAAGTCCACGGCCCCCACCCCTGCCCCACCCCCACCGGAGCACACATCTTTGCGCCCTGGGTGGGACCCTCCAGATGTAAACACACCGGAGAAGGCCACCGCATGTGTGAATTGTTTGTACTTTTCCCTTTGATAAGCTGTCATCTGCGGCCACTGCTGGGGAATTTGATCCCGGGGATCTCTGGACCCCGTGGAAGACATTAAACACCCTCCGGACCCTGAGCTCTGCTTCTGTCTCTAAACCTTTCACTCTCCTTTAATGAGAATTTCTCCTAATTATTTCAGTGGCTGCAGCAGAGGGGCCGCAATGTACTTAGATCTCGATTCTGGGACGTGACTGTTATGCTGATAAAGGCAGGAGATCAATAATTTAGGCCCCAGCTTTAATGGCAAAGCTGAGAGCTTAAGTGTCTGCATTCAGGTTGAGTCTCAGAGCTTCTTGGAGTATTAATGATTTCCATAGGATTTCTCCCCCTGCTTCCGCGGCGGCGGTCGGCATTCTTCAGCCTGCTCCGTTGTATTTATAAAAAGATCTTGGCCTCCTCTCTTTGAACGTAGGTCTGTACGTCACATTGATGTGCGTAGCCGTGCCTCTGCGAGGTACATCTAATTATTCACAAGTGTGTCTGCACACGTACACGGGCATAGATTTCTGGTTTCGTTCTTATCTGGGGAGAGTCATTGTCCTGACTTGGGGGCTACCCCTGACTTGTCCTTTCAGCCTTCATCTGTGGCCACTTCAAAGGCAAGGGCAAAATGTCATCCTTTTCTTCTTTTTGCCTGTTTTCTTTTATTCTCGCCCCCACCCTCCCCATCCCATCCCCCTCATCTTAAAGCTGCAGTTGTCCTCCATGGGAAGGGGGACACACCGGTGCCTGCATGTTTATGCCATACATTTCAGTGTCCTTCATTGTGAGATTCTAGCTAACTTACTCAGACTCCAACACATTCATGCAATATATCCTTGCTGCCCGGACAGAGAAGGGCTCTGAAATGATCACAGCATATGAGGTGGCTTATAATCAGTTTAAAAAGCAGGGGTGTGTTGGGGGTGGTCGCAGATGAAGGGATTTGGGGGGAAAGTTAGGCCCTGGACTGTTTATGATCGTCAGTAATGTCAGGCGGCAAAGCAGTGCTCTGCTCAGGCAGCGTGCTGTGGGGGGCGCCCAAATCCTTGATGTGAGCCTGAGGCCAAGTCTGTGGGCCCAGCCTCGCTGGCATTTTTCTTCTGGAGAAGTCACTGACATTTTGAAGTGACCTTACAGCACTTAATGGCTTGCAGGGTAAATTCAGTAGAGAAAGCATTTCTTGCAGCCCTGAACCTCCAAGGGGTGGACCTCTTAAGGAGACATGGTGTGATTTTGGTGTCTCAGCACCTGCTGCACGTTGCCACCAGGGGGCAGCGCATAGACTGCGATCTGCAGCCTGGGGACCAGAGGAGACGTGACTCCCAGCTGGACACAGACATCATATGACCCCTGGGGCTTCCCACCATGAGATGGTTGCTCCGTCCACCTGACCTGTCGGCACCGGGCACATTGTGTCCCCCATTGAGTCATGGGTCACTCCCTGGTCAGCCTCTGTCCTGCTCTTGTTCGTGAGGGTTGGGGCATCCTGATTTCCTGATTTCCCACCGGATGGTATGCTGTGTGTCCTTAGAAAGCATATCTTGGGGGACCTGACTTACAAATGAAGGAAGAAGAAGGACGAATTAACTCCTGATCAGAGAGCATTAGCAGCTTTGTGCTTTCAATACTCTGCCAGCTGATTCCACAGCCCTTTCCTCTCCTCTGTTTTGTACTCTGCTCTAAGGTCAACCATTGCTCTGCTAAGTTGAATGGCTAGGCTGCTTTTTGGTAATTGCCCCCCACCCCCCAAGTCCCTTTTCTAGGAAAGAGAGAGCCTAGAGACTTGGAATGAAAGGTCTGAGTCCAGCGCGCTGGGAAAACCATAAATAGGCAAGGAATGTCCTGGGCATCTCTGTGCTGGAGGAATTAATTCTGAACCACTAAGTACCATTAAGAACTTGATGCCAACTAAATAGGCAGAAATTTTTACAGATGCTGCCAGAATTTAGAAACACCCAGTGTGCCATCGTTGCAGGGGAGCCAAACTTCAGCTCTAACAAACAGAAGAAAAGGAGAAGCACTGGCATCTCAGAATTCAGTGGATTCAGGTCACTGGGCCTGGGGAGACAGGCACCAACGGTGACACTTGGTGGTTCGCCCACTGAAATGGTCTTTAAATGTGAAGGAATAAAGTTCTGGATTCATGGTACCATGAAAGTAATGTCTTCCTTTGATGTGGTTCTTCACAGGTTACTGAACAGTCACACATCTGTATTCCTGTTCGATCCTCACATCAGCCAGGGAAATAGAATTCATTCTGGTTTCAGCTCGGGACAGTGAGGTTTTGAGGGCTCAAATGCTGTGCCCAATGACAGAGAGCTGGTGGGCGACAGAGCCAAGACTGCAACTCAGAGTTCAATCCACTCCTGGGCCAATGGGTGCTGTCAACAGAGCTTTCCCCCAGGAGCTTTGTAAAACCAACCATCCCTGGAAATGGAGAGAAATAAAGGTTCCCTTCTCTGTCTTTTTTTCTACCTCTGGCATACAAGCCTTGGCGTTGAAGAGCACAGAAATGTCTCCCTTTTGCCAGCCACTTAAGAAGTGTTAATAATAATAACTGTCCTTGGTTGCCTCCTTGCCTCCTCCTGGGTGGGGGCAGCCCAGCTACCAGCCCCGTGCCCAGCACTGCTCGGAACCTCAGAGTCAGGACCAGGTTTGGTGAGTGGGTAGGGACTTTCCTCATCAGTAAGGGCTTTCGGAGCCCTCCCGCCGCCATTATGAAGAGCCATGCATTTCCCTTGCCTTTCCTTCCATGTTCTGTCCTACAGCTACAAGATCCTTTCATCTGGGTAGCACCATATCATCACGAATGAACTCCAGGACCCCATCTAAAACTGACAACTAGCTGCTGTCTTCTTTGTGTTATATTCCACTGTGCCCACTGGGATGGAAACTTTTAGAAAGATCCTAGTGGGGACTGAACTAGACATTTCTGTATTTCTAGGTGTATTAGTCAGCTTGGGCTGCATAAGACTGGGTGGTGTAAGCAATAGACATTTGTTTCTCACACTTCTGGGGTCTGGGAAGTCTGAGATCAGGGGAGGGCAGGTCAGTTCCTGGAGAGGGCTCACTTCCTGACTTGCAGACGGCCGCCATCTGGTTGTGACCTCACGGGACAGAGAAAGGAAGCTCTGATGTCTCTTTCTCTTCTGATAGGGGCGTTAATCCCGTCATCATCTCACTTAACTCAATAACCCCTCCACCCCAAGCTTCCATTTTTAATACTATCCCATTAGGGGTCAGGATTCCTGTATATGGATTCTGAGGGGACACATTCAATCCATAACACTAGGTCTTAGACGTTTTGTTCATGGTGTGTTTTGTGAGGTCTCTGTGCTCAAGTCTGTTTCCTCCAGGGGACTTCGCCAAACAGTAGGACCCTACTGTTTCCATCTGGCATAAGGCTTATCTTGAGCCCATCTCTACAGAGGAGAGCAGGATCTGAGCAGCTCAACGCACAGAGGAAAAGAAGGGACAAGAGGGTTTTGCATTCTCTCTGCTGCCACAGCTCCATCTTTGAGTTGCCTGGTTATGAAAGTATGGGTCCATGAGGTATTTTGGGAACCACATTGTATTTGCCCATCCCATATGCCTGAGAGTCTACCTTCAACTCGTGTCCTACAAGCTGGCCCTTTGGGGCACTGAGTTTGTGCAGTGGAGGTAGAGTGGGGTTGGTGCTAGAAAACAGAGTTGGAATGGAGGGTCAACCAAGCTGGGAAATCCAGTCCAATCCAAGGAGGTCAGAGTGTCAAAACCAGAAAGCAAGAGGGGGAAGCAGGGTCGTGGATGATGATTGAATTGAAGTTGGAACCTTGGAGGAAGCCAGATGGTACCTGAGGATGGAAGGCCACGGAAGCACAGGCCCTGGACCATGGCTGCCAGTGGCTCAGGCACTGTGTCCTGAAACTGATTTTAATGTCTTGTTTAAGAGGCGGTCGTTGGGGTGGGGCTTTCTGGAGACAAAGCTGGGTCCCTCTACCTGAGTGGTGCTGAGGTTTTGAACTGTTCTGTTTAATATTAACATCGCTGTTTGCTTCATTCATCTGCCTGACTCTCCCAACTGCCAACACTTCCTTTTCCCAAAGCTTGAACCTGGACCCTGAAGCTAGAGGGGCTGGGTCTACCTTTCAGTGGACACACTGCTCCACAGGGCCCCACTCTGTCCACAGCAGCGAATGCCTCGTGCTTTTATTTCTACATAAAGCGATTATGTCAGGCTGGTGTGATCACCATCATTCACACGTGGACACCTCAGGCTTCTTGGCTTAGTTCCTAGCCCTTACCCAACTGGCAACTGCTGCTCAGATCTCTCCATGACTGATAGCCAAGCTCTCATGGTTTATGGCAAATAAGAATAGCTTCCATGCATGTAAGTGCATTTATTTGCACCTTTTACTCACAATTTTGAAGGTGCTATGGGTCCACAAAAAACGTGTAAGAATGATCTGTGCCTTAGAGCTTCCCACATAGGGGAGAAAAGACTAAAATACATCAACTGCAGATCATGTTCGACGAGGTTGTTAATGAAGTGTCATGGATAAAAGTGCAGTGATTACTTAAGAGACAAAAGCAGGGGCTCGGGGGCATGATGATGAGGAGTGACTTCATAGAAGGGGTGGGTGGGGCAAGGTGATGGGAGGGAGGCAGTGATGTGATCAGCACCGAGGAAACATGGTGGTGTCGTCAAGAGTAATTCGGATGGGGAGGGCCGACTGTGAGGACACTGGCCTGCCTGTTAGAGTGGTTATGGACTAATGGGTGCTGTAGATTAAGCATTTGTGTCCCCCATTATTCATACTTTGTAACCTAATGCCAGCGTGAAGGTATCTGGAGATGGAGACTTGGTGATTAGGTCATGAGCATGGAGCCTCATTAAAGGGATCAGTGCTGTTATAGAAGGGACCCCAGAGAGCCCCCTGGCCCCTTCCTTGCTGAGAGGAAGGGAGGACACAGCAAGAAGACAGCCATCCATGAATCAGGAGTTGGACTCTTGATAGACATGGAATCTTCTGATACCCTGATGTTGACTCTGCAGCTTCCAGAGCCGTAGGAAATAAATGTACCTTGTTTGTAGGCTGGTGGCTGCCAGTCTGTAGCATTTTTGGTGTAACAGCTTATATGGACTAAGAAAGTAGGACGATGCTTAGGGTCAGAGTACAGAGAAGAGGCCAAGGGAGTTTAAAGTAGGTAGTTTACATGCAATTTGCATTTAATTCTCCTGCAGTCTCACCCATTGGGTACTTCTGGCGTACATGTTGAAGCCATGCTCTTTCCACTTCAACGTGGCATGGTGCTTCTGTTGATCTTTGGGTGGGACAGATACACTCTTACAGACAGTTTGAATGCCTTAGAGTCAACTCCGAGATCTGCATCATCTGGATCCACGTGGGGTCCCGGCTGCACAGACACCATCCAGCTTGGCTCCACGTCGCTACAGTTTATGGTACTTTCAGATGACCAAGCACAGCTCATTTGTGCTCTTGCCCTCTGTGGGAATTGCATTTTGGTGAGCGAAGCTGCTGGCCTTCTTCATGTGACTAGCTGAGCTGCTGACCAGGGCCGCCAGTGAAAAATCTGTCACTCAGCTGCCCCTGCCCGACTAGGGGGAGGCAGACCCCACCCTGCGGCTCTAGAAACTCTGTTTTGTCCTGTGCTCGTTTTCATCAGTTGGTGTAAACACACATAATGATTGCAGTAAAGTAACCCTAAGATTATTAGAGAAGTAGATGCGTATCTGTGATAGGTACTGTTGTTGGAGAGTCTAACAAAGGTAGAGGTAACATGAAATTTGGGGGCATGTTCCAGGTTCTTCTTATGCCCCGTGTGCGTGTGCGCTCGCGTGTGTGTGTGTGTGCGTGCGCGCGTGCGTGCGCGCATGTGCAAGCTTAGGGGCTTTGTGTTGGAGGTTTCATCCTTCTCATTTCAGTTTTTGGGTGAAAAGTGTGTGAAGCAACTTGTGTGTTGGAAAAGGGTCCCAGTGGAGAGTCGGTTCTACCCCTTTTCCAGAAGCTCGGTTCTTGCTCGTTCCAATTAAGGTGTTGTTATGCTCTCCTTCTTGGTGAGTGACCAGGTAGTGAACCGTCTTCCTTGCTGACTCTCAGCCCACCCGGGGAAGCCTTTTCCTGATGGAGACCCTTTTCCTCCTCCTCCACCCTTCCACTCTTCCAACACAGTGGCGAGGCGACAGAGCCGAGGGCCGGACTCCGCACCTCCGCCTGATGGAACTTTCGGGGGAGCTCTCTATTTTCCTTCAGCTGTTGGTAGGACATGTGTGTTCCCATCTCTAGGGAGGACCTGTCTGGAGGTAAGATGAGCTGTAAGGTCGTTAATTTAGAGTTGTCTGAGACTGCAAAGAAGTCATTCAAATGGGGATAGGACTGTCCTCACACGGGGGGGAGGGGAATAACTCAATCGATTCTGCATGAATCTTCCTGTATGGAGACCAGTTTTTGGACAAATGGGCTTGCCGTAAGTATGAATAGAGGTTTTTCTCCCATGTCTCCTCCTCCCGTTAACATTCTGTGGGTTGTCACTCTTCACTCATCATGTGGGTTGTCGCCCTCTTCATTTGCCAATCAAGTACCATGTTTCCTGAGCTCAGCTTTGTATGCGGAGTGGTGGCTGGGCAGGAGGTGATGGAGAGGAGGTGAGCGCTCAGAGACTCTTCCCGCACTGGTTGCACTTTGACAGAACTAGTGTTTCCCCGGTCTGGAGACGGTTGGCTCTGTGGACACCGGAGATGGAGGTGGTGCCGCGGAGCTGTTAGGATTTAGGGTCTCCACAGGAGACATGTAAAGTTATGGGATCATTGATGACGTCCCCTGAGAATAGGCGTTGGGACAGGGAACACAGGTCTCGGGACTCACATAGACAGCGCCTTTTCATTTCTAGCTACAGATTGCCCACCACAATACAAATATTCAGAATCGTTGCATCTAAAGCCTAATGTTCCTTTTTAAGAAGTCAGATTACTTTAAGTGATAGTCATTTGATGAATAAAGTAATCAAAAGACAAAATTTGTGACCGCTTTACGTTTTGTAGTTGCAGCCGACCCTGGAAGGACACAGGCCTGTGCCGTGAGGGTCCACTTACATGCGGGCTGTCTTGTAAACGTGACAGTGCAGGGAAGCACCGTGCGGTTCTGCAAATGTGTTTTCCTTACAGTTTTCTTAATGTCTTTTTTTTTCCCCTAGCTGTCTTTCTTGCATGACTACAGTTAATAACACATAATATACATCGTGAGTGTTCATTGCTTCATGGTATCAGGCAGGTTGCTGTCAACAGCAGGCAGATAGTGGTTAAGTTTTAGAGGTATCAGAAGCTGTATATAGATTTCAGCTGTGAGGGGGTCATTATCCCTAACCCCCAAGTCGATCAAAGGTTGCTGTTTTTTTTTTAATTTGCGTGGATACTAATCACCCACCTGTAAACAGCACAACATTTTCTCATAATGTTGATCTTCCCCTAATGGTGATCTGTCACCACCCCTGAGGTCGGTTTTAATAAGCCCCATGTCACCCCATTTCTAAGATGGGAAATATGAGGCTCAGAGGAAGAAAATGATGGAGTTCACAGGTTGTCTTCTGACTCACAAATCCTGCTTGGAAAATTAAACCCACTGATCAAATCTGCTTCGGACAAAGGGGTGTCTTTAGAAATACTGGCAGGCATGTGGAATTAATGAATAGTTTCTTCCTGGTGGGAATGTGGACACCTCAGCCACCTCCCTCCCACCCCATTTGGAAATGTGACTCCTCCCTGTGCTTTCGGGCTGGAAGGATGGTTTAATGAAACCAGATGTGTCAAACAGAAATTCCATAGGATCTAGAAATTAGTTATTAAAAAATTACATTCTAGGTGAGCCCTGGTGGAGTAGTGGTTGGGTCCATCACCTCCAAAGGAGCAAGCACATACCCCTGGGTTCGAGCCCCAGATCCAAGGGGGAAACAACCAGTGTGAACAACTAAATATAAATAAAGTGCTTCTTCCTCCTTTCTCTTCCTGCCTGCCTGCCTGCTTGCCTTCTGTCCTGCCTGCACCTTTCCATTTTTTTTTTTTTAATTACATTCTAGATGATCATGAAGTAGACATTTTGATTTGCCTCCTCTTTACTTTTTTTTTTTTTAAGCAAAGCCCTTAAATTTGTTTTGGGTGTGCCTGAAAGAGAGGGTGTTAATAATTTTAGGATTACAGTTCAAAAGGGATCCAACTTCCAAGATTTAAACTCCTACCCAGCGGGCCAGCATCCTGGACAAGGCTGGCTGGTGTCATCTGGACACCGTCTACCTATGTCTAGAAATCAGTAGCAGGATCACAGAATTGTTTTTTTTTTTTTTCCAAGGAGACTTCATGGCAATTGTTACTTAGCATAGAGCCCTCTGACTGTTATATATATCAAGTAAGCCGTGTTCTTTTTGGACGAACTGAATCTGCTTCTGTGGAATTCAGCCCCATCTGTCTGAGATCTCTCCTCAGACACAGTGCAAAGCAAATCCATTGTTCTTCCCACAAGGCTGCTCAGATATTAGAGGACCATTATTTTTCCCCTTCCTGTTTTCTTCCCTAGGCTGAACATTCAATTCCTTGAGTTTCTCTGCATTATTTATACTTGCTTTATTCTTCAGCTTATAATTCTACAGATACTTGTAGAGTGCCTATGCAGGAATCTGGCGTGTTTTTTTTTTTTTAATTTAAATATTTTCCTTGCAATAAGAATTACAAGCTGACAATGAGGGAAAAGGAAATGGATTCTTTTCTTTTCCTTTGTGTTCAAGTAATAAAAATAAAATTTCATGCATGTGTATACATAAGCAATAACACACGTGTGTATATGTACAGATACACACATGCATCCATACACACGTGTAACACTAAGAGAAACTGGAAAGTTAATCAGAAGTTGAGGAACTAATTATAGACATCTGAAATAGATCATTGGATTTTTTTTTTGATGGCTTAAAATATTAATTGTGGGGTTAATTATAGCTGCCTCTTAGACACACAACTATTCAAAGACACATCTTGGCTGATTGTCTGGCTTATGGGGAGAGGAACTCATCTTCCAGGGCCTGTCGATTTACGTTCCAGACCAAAACCTAGAAAGGAAACAAAAACGAAATTGCAAAAAGTGTATTAATGGAAATTCTGCTTTTGTCCTGGGGAACTCAAATTTACCTTCACCGACTGAAAATACTCAGAACTCAAGAATCTTGTTAAATAAATGAATAGGGTGAAGAAAACTTAAGGGGCAAGTTTTAAGTTCCCCAGCAAGCCAAGTAGTATCTTCCAGCTTTTTTGCAGTGTGTTAGTACTTAATAAAAAGATGATTGTCTTGTTAGACATCATGTACATACAGTATCAATACAATACAAATCTTTCTTAGATTTGTTCAAACAAATGTGCTCCATCAAGGATGTTGTAGGCCCAGTGGGTGGAGTGGAAGGGAATCGATCATCCTTCTTTTCTCTGAGGCACACTCCATATAGCCCTCTATTCATTCAATTGTGGGGTGGGGGTGGGTGGGAGGAGGTGTGCAGAGAGGAAATAGCCCCAAAATTGGATTTAGAATTCACTCACTTTGCAGATGTTTAGAAATCAGTGTGTTCGGGCTCTGGGGAGGGCTCTATCTCTTCATCTGTTCACTGTCCAGCTGTCCCTCCATCCATTGTTGAGTGAATATTTATTGAGCATCTCTTAGATGCCAGGCATGTTCTCCGTGTTGTGTCTTTGTTGTGGGGAGTCTCCAAGATAGAGGTGAATGTGGTCTGCAGGCGGGGCAGTGACCCTGGAGACATGGGATTAAAGTCAACTCTGAACACTTTTTCCATGACCTTGGGCACATGGAATTTGGGCTTCTTCTTCTACCAGATAGAGCTATCACTTCTGCCCCGGGGCACCCTGCAGATGACGTAACATCTGATAAGATCTCTGGCACCTTGTTCACAGATGTTAAAGGTATGATGTGTAGTTAAAGGTATGATGTGTAAGGGTGTTGCCGGGGTTTAAGATCTCTGGCACCTTGTTCGCAGATGTTAAAGGTATGATGTGTAGTTAAAGGTATGATGTGTAAGGGTGTTGCCGGGGTTTGACACTATTATCTGCTCCCTGCAACTTGTAGTTTTTGTTGGATGATGGTCAACAAATCAACACTTCCTAAGACTTCCTTTCCCTCTAGCCCTCCTGAGATTGGAGAGGTGGAATCTGCCTGGGAGTCATAGGTAGTGGAAGAATGGGAGTCGAACCCTGATCATCTGAATCCAGTCTAAGTCTTCTGCTGACTTTGATTCATGTATCAGGTGTTTAGAAATCCCCACCTGCCTTGGAACACACACACACACACACACACACACACACACACACACACACACACTCTCTCAGTGGTGTGTATCCTCCCAACCTGGTTTAGAAGTTTGCAGTGATGGTCACACAAGTTTTGTTTTTGACATGTGATTGGTTTATGGTGGGCTTCTTTTCCTTTCTCTGAGTATTGTTGGGGAAATCTCTTAAAAATCAAATTGGTGGTTGCAAGGGGCTGGAGAATCAGTGATGGGGTGCAGGAAGAGCTGGCTGTGGTGGTAAACGTCACGTGTTACGTTCAGGCGCTGATTCACAATGATGCCACTGCCATCCCACATGATGTCATGATTTAGTGGTCCTTTGGTAAAATTTTGAAAAAGGTCTAGTTGATCTTAAGATTGCTTCCTTGTTGTTTCTGTACAGAATGTCCAACAACAAGACGCGCTCAGAGCGGCCTTGTGAGCGTCCGCGCTGAGCCCCCCGGCCAGGGCGCCTGCCTTCCGCAGCCCCTCCACAGACATACCTGCCTCTCGCCCCCGCAAGCAGCAGCTGCATCCCGCTCCCGCTCCTTGATACTTGCTCAAAGTGCTGCAGAAATAAAAGACTGCCTCTCCTCTTTGATCTCTCTTAGGCTTTATGGGTTCTCAAAAATTGAGGCAGAACAAAGGAAAGCTGTGCTTTAGTGCTCTAAGTTTGAGAAGCAGATTTAAGAAAGGCTTTAAAGCTGTTAGAAATCCGAATGAGCAGACTCTGGAAGCAGGGGGCCCCTTGCCCAGGGCAGCCAGGATCTCTCTTCTACTCCAGTGTGGGCTTGAGAATCTGTATTTAGGGGCATCTCTGAGTGTCCCAGGTGCATCGACCTGAGTGACCTCCCTGGACATCAAGATACGTGTGTAGATGTTACGTCATCAGGATAATCAACATGGGAAGGGGAGCTCTACCCTGTGAATCCAGACATCACTTCAAAGGGGAGGAGTTATTTCTCTGAGGAGCTTCCTGAGGGCAGAATCCTTCGTTTTTATGCCACTTGTTTGGCAAAAAGAGATTTGAGACACTAAGCTCGATAATGACACTTCTTTGTTCTTTCTTATTCATGCACGTTTATAGAGTGTGTCCTTCTCTGCCTCCACTCACATCTACAGTATAGAACGTATTAAGCTGGCGTGTCTGGTGGAGCAGTGGTTAGGTCAGTCTCCTCTGAAGGATGCAGGCCGCATCCCTGATTTGAGTCCTGAATCTGGGTGGAAACAACCAGTGTGAACAACTAAGTAAAAATGAAGTGCTTCTTCCTTCTCTCTCTCTCCCTGACTGCTTGCCTATTACTATTCTTGCCTGCACCTTTCCTTTAAAACAAAACAAAACCCAGGTGGGGGGATGTAAACTTTAGATAGCGTTTAGATAACATTTTCTGGTTAAGAACTATGTAGTTCCATGTTGAATGTCAATAAGAAATAAAAGGAAACTTACTTGTGAGTGTTTATCATCTCATTTAATCCTCACCACAACCCTAGCAATTCCGCATAATGAGACAGAAACCAGGGACTGATTGGGAAACTGAGTCTTAGCAATGTATGACTGCCTCAAGGACACCGGTTGAAGGCCGAGGCTTCAATCTTGTCCTCGAATCCAGAGCTCCAGCTCTTTCTGCTAAGAGGTGTCTAAATCATCCCAAAGTGTTCCCAGAACCCCCCGTTTTGTTCAGACTTTTCTGCAGTTCACATTTGGAAGGCTTCCTGCTGGCAGTTACCCCTGGGAGAGGGGAATGGCTTTTCCTCTATCTCTCTGCATTATTGTTGTTGTTATTTTTAGTTCTATTTTCATGAAAAATATACTTTTTGCTCACGAAATTAGCATAGCAGAGCTTATCACAGGGTTCCAGACCAGGGGAAGCCATCACACCTACAAATCAGTGACAGCTTTGTGCTTCCTCGGGTGGGAGGACACCAGCCCAGTGTCCCAAAGGACGCCGGCCCACTCGGCCCTGTGGACATCTGTGGAAACCAGCAGAACCACCCATCCCCGGTCCATGCGCCTTCCTCTCCTGCCTCTTAGAGCCAAGAAATACTGCAAAGGTGTTTCTGCTTCTCCTGCAAAGGGAAGGGAGTTCTAGAGAGGCCGGAGGGGAATTAATATTCCCCTTGAAAACCTACTCCAGGCACACCCACCTGCCATGGTGGCTCAGGTGCTGTAAGTCAGAGGCTGGTGTGTGGACCAGACAAATAATTCAAGGGCCTGGAGTCACTGGGGGGTGGGGGTGATGTAGGGGGGCAACCAAAGCAAATAAATAAATGGAAGTCATTCCTCCCTCCCTCCCTCCCTCCCTTTCTCCCTCCCTCCCTCTCTCCCTCCCTCCACTACTTCCTCTGTCCATCTTTTCTTTCTTAAAAAAAAAAACCAAAACAACAAGTAAACCATGCAAGGGACAACATTAGGCTTTCACAAACCATTTCCCAATTATGACAACAATTTTTAGATGAAACACCAGAACTTGGGCAGCTTTTCCAAAGTTGCGTGGAGTGAGGGAGGAGCTGGCGCCAGCACTCAGGCCCTGGGAGCTGGGCCCGCCCACGGCGCGCCTGCCCTCCTGCCAGAGGAGCTCACGGGCCTGAGTTTGAATCCGAAAGGCCAGCTCCATCGTGCTGGCGTGTCTCTGGACACCCAGCTGAGGACCCCTCTGCAGAAGGTGAGCAGCTCCCTTCACGTCTACCTGAGTGGTTGTTTGTGGTTAAAGACAGACCGTCTAGAGGCAAACGCACTTATTTCAAAGGGACACCCCTGGCGAGGTGGAAGCTACGGGGTGGCCTGTGTGCCCAGGTCCTGGGAGGAAGGCGGCTCCAGGCTTGACAGGACCTCGAAGCCCAGCGCCTGCGCGGACCAGGAGCACCCCACGGGGAAGAGTGAGGGGGCATCTCAGCGCATGGCTCTCACACGGGCGCCCGGAGCAGGGCCCGCCAGAGAGCTAGTGAAACCCAGGAAACACCGACTGATCCCGAAAGGACAAAGGAGTCTCCTGATTGGCATCAAAGTCACTTCTTCTCATGCGAAGGCGAGATCTGCGCTTTCTCCATAGATGCAGTTTCATAAAAGAACTTAGAACTCAGGGCCAGAGGTCAGTGCTCTGGTTCTTCCTGGACAGCATTACCAGTAAAACCCAGAACATTCTCTCTGAAACCGGTGTCACGTTCTGGCTTCATCCTGCATGCACTGACAGCCCCCACTGTCACGCAGACTGGGTGACACTCAGCACCCTGGTCCCGTGCGGAAGTACTTCTGTTCCCCACGATGAACAGCTGGCCGGCACTTACCTCTAAAGCGCCGTGCTCGCTGGGCCCCTGTGCTGGGACAGTCTCGACCCGGCAGCTAAAGGGTTACTGTCCCGCACACAGGAGGTAACCTGGAGGACACCACCTGTCCACTGTGCCCCACCGATGCCCAGGCCACCTGGGTCGCTAAGCAGTCTGGACACCAGGTCTGCCTCCAGGAGCTATAAATGGTCAGTCATCTGTCAAGGGAACTTCTCCAAGACTGAAGAGATGTCCGAGCCCCAGGGACACGCCGGGAACCTTGCCTGGTCTCTCTCATCGACTCACCTCCGTGAGCCCAAGGAGACTCCTCGAGCCCAGAGGCTCATCATTCCCCCGCATCATTCTAGGGTCACCAAGGAAAATCCTGGGCTTGAGTGTTCCTGGGACTCCTTCTGGGGCCACAGACTGTCAGGGAAACGGACGCCTGGTCCGCCCCAGAGCTCCGGTAGAGTGGACAGAGAGGCTGGGACACTGGCAAGTCCGCTTGACCCTTGAGCCACTTGGTGTGAGCTGCATGGGTCCACTTACACGTGGACACTTTTGGATCTAAGCTTCCATGTTCATGGATTTGCCGCCCTGGGTGGGCTTAGAGCCCACAGACACGCAGGGGTTGTGGCTCTTCAGGGTCAGGCCGTGGGCAGTTATGTCACAGAAGCAAGCCTGGTGCTGACCAGCGCACCTTGCGGGCTCCAGTGACCTGGAACTTCCACCTGAGAGTGCAGCGGTCATCAGCATGATAGTAACTGGCATCCTTCCGCAACCACCGGCTTTGTCCACATCCATCCTTCACCTGCGCCTCCAGGTGCCCTGCTGTGTTGCAGTTGTCCTTCACCAGCCCTGTAGGTAGATTGCTGCGTGCATCTGAGTGTCTGTATGGACAGCAGCAGCTTGCAAGAGGAGTTTGGTGCATTGCTGAGAACTTTAAGATAAACGATCAGAAATGGCAATGAAAGTAAATAAAAAATCAACGAAATAAGCTGCATCCTCTAGCTGTGTAGAATCCATCCACACATTTTCTCTTGTGATAGGTGGGGTCTCCATCCCACATCCCTGCTGGATGGTGCAAGGGGATGCCTGGGAGCTGCCACCAGGACCCCTAACACACGAGGGCCCTGAGCTCCCTGCATTCATCCTCAAGGTCTTCATCAGTGACCCGTGATAGAATCTTCCTGTGTCCTTCTGCCACCATCTCCCTCTCTAGCTCTCCAGGCTTTACTCTTCTCCCTAAAATGGTTAGCATCCTCAGCGCGAGGCCAAGAAAAAGAATAAAGGCTCGCCTTTCCTTCCCAGGCTCTGTTTGCAGGCAGTTTTGCCTAGAGGTTGCCAGAATACAGGATGGGTGTGCCCCAAAGGGACCCTTGTATCACTGATGTGACAGTCCCCTCCTTCCAGCAGGAGGGGGACCTCGCCCTCTGCAGCCCCTGGTAGCCTGGGGCACCAGTGCCCTTCCTGGGGGCTCTTGCTATTGGACAAGGGAATGAGTAATTGGGACTCGCCAAAGTGTTTAAACACCAGAATTGAAATTAATGTCCTCTCATTGCTGCCTACGCTGACAATACATTACAGCAAACACCTTCCCAAAGTGAAATGAATGTTTGTTTATCCTCATGAAATATACATCAAAACGTGTTGGAGGAAGAAGCCGTAATGAGGGCCGGGCCTGCTTCCTCTAATTCCAGACTGGTCCTTACAAGAGAGGCCGAGGACTCCTTCCTTCCTTCCTTCCTTCCTGCCTCCCTCCTTCCCTTCCTTCCTCCCTCCCTCCCTCCCTTCTTTATTTCTCTCTTTCTCCCTTTCTTTTTCTCCTTTCCTTGTAGAATAACCTGTCCACAGCTGTGTATCTAGGACATTAATATGGGTTTAATGAAAACCCCAGTTGATCTGTCCAAAGATATTGATGAGCATTGCTCGGCCGTATTAATCATCTCCTTGAGGGAGGAAATGAAGGGAATAGACTAGTAGGTTCCTGTCAGATGCCAATCCAGATGAAGAGATGTGGAAAAAAAGGTCTTTTTTCCCTCCATGGCGACATCCGTTTCCTGGGACGTGGGCTGGGCCAGGAGGGACTGAGGGGGACCACACGGCACATTTCACGCTCAGTCATTAAGCTTCTGCCAATAAATCCATTACCGTTAATTATATTGAGATGGCCAACGATCTGCTGACAATATTCTTTCATTGATTTTCATCTCTTTGGTGGTTTTATTCCTTCATCTCCCCCCACTCCAACCCCCCCAGCCCCCTGCTCCCCACCCACACCCGCCCCTCCTCCTCCCCCGGGGCTCTACAGTAATGCCGTCCCCTCTCCCTGGTGATACAGTTCTCTCCCCAAGTGCCAAATGTTTCTTGATAGGAACGAGCTACATTTCTTTATGGCTTATGGCAAACTGCCTTGATTACTTCTACTGCTGTACCCATTATGTGAATTAAATATGTATTCAGTTACATGCTGCTTGCGATGTTATTGCAGGGTGACATATGGTACTGACTCAATTAGAATGAAACTAGCATTAGATAACCCTTCTGATTACATGCATCCTGACCGGCCTCCCCTCTGTGCACCGTGTCTGCGGACCGCAGGCTTTCATGACGGTTATCATCTCTGCCACCCCGGCTGTGGGCTGGGGGCCGGGAGGGAGGGGTGGCGGGTCTCTGGGAAAGGAGGCCCCTCAGCCCGACAGACAGGGTCGGTGGGGAAGGGGTAGGGAGGACTCGGTGCGTGTGTTTGGAATGAACCTATGCCATGTTATTGTTTTGGAAGCGGTTGTTACCCCCATCGCGAGAAAAGGCTGCAAAGGTCTCCCCAGGGTTGGATGAGCAGAAAAGGAAAGAGAAAGAATGATTATGAAATGACTGCTGTCTGAGCAATTTCTTGGTCCTTACCTTGAAAATGATTCATTTCAAAATAGCACTTTTCCCCCCTCCAGGGGAGAGCTGATCCTTACGTGAATGCTTGGGGTACGCAGTGTTTGGATAGCCCACCTGCACCCTACAGATGCTAAGCCAGTCGCTTCTCACCAGTACCGACACTGCAGGCTGAGCCGGGACCTTAGTCCCCGGTCTGCAGACGAAGGAGCGGGGGCGAGGGAGGCTACTTCACATCGGAGTTCAAGGTCACAAGGTACTTGGTGGCAAAATGAGTTCTTAAGAATCAGAGGGCTCTGAAGGGCAGCCCAAGAATGTTCAAGAAAGTGAGAGTTCCATCTTAAAAATAAAAAAGAGTATCTCTCTCTCTCTTTTCTTCTTTCTCAGCATCTAGGAGGGGCAGTGTGGGCTAGAATGCCCCGGCATGACAGTTCATAGTAAGAGAGTAACCAACTCACATAGCACTTCTTCCAGGAAAGGTGCAGGTAGGAATGAAGGTGAGCAGGTAGCCAGACAGGAAGAGAGAGGAGGAGGAGAAAGCGCTTTCTTTATTTTATTTTATTTAGTTGCTTACATTGGTTGTCTTCCCGCCCCAGGCAGGGACTGGAACCCAGGGAGATGTGACTTGCTCCTCTGGAGGTTCTCCACCAGGGCGCATCTAGAGGAGAGATTTTACTCCTGATCATTTGAGTCATCTCCTCAGCTGCTCCAATCCCTTTCTTTTGCTCTTCTGCTCTGTCACTTTGACTTGTCCAGTAAGAACCTAGTAGCTTCCTCTGTGGTCTCATCCATCTACCACCCCCAGCACCTACAGCTCCCAGCTCCCAGCTCCTACCATGGAGCCCGCCCCGCCCCCGCCAGCTAGGATTTCACAAGGCTACACAGGACCCCAGCTTGCCTGAGGGCTGTTGATCTCTAGTCACAGGGCCTTCTTGCCCACGACCAGCTCTAGTCACAGGTCTGAGCACCTCTGCGTATGCGTGTACCCACGCCATGGACCATGGGAAATCCAGCCACGTCGGAGGAAGATGTCCCGGCCATCAGCAGGTCATCCCCAGGCAGAAAGAGAGCAAGCAGAGGGACAACGCGGACACAGAAGTGTTGTAGGTACACTCACAAATCAAGGCCTGCCCAGAATGGTGCCATTGCTCTGCCTGGTGCCTGAGCAGAGCAGACTCTGGACAAAGAGTGGTTGACTGGATGCATTAATGAATGAACAAAGGGGATGGGTGTGAACTGTGGACCAGTGGGCATGCGATTCATGGAAGAGATGAGGCCCTTTCTAGATAACACAACCATCCAGCCATCTGACTCTGCTCCACTGCTCCTTCCTTACAGTAATGAGCCCTGATTTAGATAGCAAGTTCTCACTTCATGCTGTCAAGAGAGTTGAGAAATTCCAACTCTAAAAGTGAAACAATATCTAGTGAAAACTATGCGTCCATAGGCTAATTGAGTTCAGACTTCAGTTCCTGTGGCATATGTCTTACAAAAACAGCACCGAACTTCTAAGTAAAGACCCAAAACACTGCTAATAGGAAACAATCATTTGCATTCATTCATTCATTCATTCATTCATCAGCTTGCTTATTCCACTTTAACTTTCCAGGTGGACCAAGCTTCTCCCCACAGCTCAGGGTCAAGAAGGGTCCCTGCCCTGGACAGAGCACCCTTCTAGCACTGGGTACATCACACCACACCACACCCACTCAGGCAGGGACAGCTGAGACTCCAGTGAACCTCAGGGCACATCTTGGGATGTGGAGAAAACCTGGAGTTCCCCCCAAAAAAGCCAGCAGACCTGTGGAGAACATGCAGAGCTGACAAGCAGTAGTCCTGCATCAACATTATAACAAAACGATGTGATTTTAGGACCAGCTGTATATCATTTTATATTAAAAAAAAAAAAAACCTTTTCAGGAAATTGAAAAGATAAACAAGGAAGGAATAGGAATGGTTGTAGGGACCAGGAGTGTCTACAGTGGGATGGAGGGTGGTAGGGACACAGGTTGGGGGAGACTCAGTCTATGGGAGTTGTATTTGTTCAGCGGACCCAGGTGTCACCGCCGTGAACCTTCTGGGACAGCTCCAGACTCAGCAGCTCCACCACTCTCTGTGGATGCTGAGCTTTCTAACTTCTTAACACTAAGTTCGAGAAGCTTCCTTCTTAGCTTCTGCTGAGATCAGATTCTGCATCTCCAGATTGTGGGCTTTCCTAGTTGTCAAATCCAGCTTCCATTCTTTCCAGTTCTACACTTGATAGCAGGGAACTTTCCTGTAGGAAACCCTCACCTCTCTTGAGTGCTGCCTCTGGGGGCAGAACCTTCTCAGTTAACTGCAGTCTGGTCTCTCTGTTGATGCCATTGGAACAGTCTTCATGGCTTATTTTTGTCACCCAGATGCTGCTGACTCCCTAATCCAGCCTCTGTACTTGCACTGAGGACAGGGGACTGACCGTTCTCTCCCTCTGCACCCCAGGGGTGCTACACCTCTAGCCCCAGTGTCAAAGGCTGCAGTTTTGAGTCTCCAAACCATTGTCCCATGATCAGTTGTGAAATGTGCCATTTTGATAGTAATACTAGCCCAAGCCCTGAGGTTCGAAATTATTGAAGATTTTAAACTAATTCAAACGATTACCGTACATGTATCACTTTTACTCACATGACCTCTCATATGCTTTCTTGAGTGGAAGAAAGCAGTCGCTTCCTAGCCTGCTGGAATCCTGCATTTCCATGAGCTCTCCTTCTGGCCACCATGTGTGGTCAATGTGTGGGTGTGATAGACACAGGGTGGAGTCTGCAGGATGAGCTCGAAAGCCCTTGGCACACCCTAGTGATCTAGCCCTTGCCTAACAAGCCAGAGGCATTTCTTCCCATTTTCTTCTGTCTTAATTGGGGGCTGCAAATATATTGATAGACCTGAAGTCTGAAACCTGCCTCTTTCTTCTCAGACCTTCCTACCAGGAATCCCTGCACCTGTCACCCCCATCATGAACTAATCATTCCAGTCCTAGTAGAGGATTTCCCTAGTTACTCTGAACCCTTCGTAGATATTCCTTCTTTGTATCTATTCATCTTGTATATTCTTTATGGTAACTTCCAACACGTGATTTTAAATTTTTTGCATGCTGTTTTTTTTTTGTTTGTTTGTTTTTTAATTTTCTTCCAGTTTGAACTGGAGGCGCTTTGAGATCAATGCCTTTTCCTATGTTCCCAATATTTTAGGGCAGGCCAGGACATTGACTGGGGGTTGCAGAATCAGTTACTGTATGAACTAGAGATCCATGTAGACACCATCTTATCCACTGGTCCCACCATTCTCCAGAATGAGGTAACTTTGGTACCAAATCATACCCTGGTAGACTAGAGAGGGCCCTGGACATGGGGTCTGAGGAGTGAATGCCAGCTCAGATATCCTAAATATGTCACATTCAATCTGTATGCACCTTGGTTTCTGCAGGACTGGCCTGTCTGCGAAGTGGTGGTGTAAAACAGGTTGAAAGGTGTGTGTTGGAAATTGTGGGGAATGGAGTGTGCTCGGTCAAGTGAGGCCCGTGTGGTTGGCCTTGATCGTGTGGCGCAGTGTCAAGCAGAGGGGTGTAGGCGTGCAGGGAGAAATGGGGACCCAGGAGTTGAGCACAGATGGACACTGCAAGGACAGATCGAAGGAGCTTTCGTCTGCTGTAGCCTGGAGAGAGATTGAAGACAGGTTTCAGGCTGGGGACACAAGGAACTGGGATCTGGGTACTTGGGGAATGAAAAGGCTTAGACTGTTCTGAAAGAAAGATGAAGGAAGCGTGGGCTCCTGGAAGTAAGGATGTTGGAGGAGAGGGCTGAGTCAAGGCTGGTAAATATAAGTATTTATTAAACAGTTGCAGAAAAACTTTGAGTTGGGGGATGATTTAGTGCAGTGGAAAACCGCTTAACATTATAGCTGTCCTCACATAGCCAGAGGATGTGCCCCAGACTCCGGCTTCATCCTGGAGCTGTCAGAAGTGAGGCTTTGCCAGGGTGCCAGAGAGGTGCTCGCTGCCTGAGTGCAGGTCTGAGCTTGACTCCGCGGGGTCTCCACCCGCGTGTCTGTGTTTGTGGATTTTCTCATCTGGTTACCTGGGAGAACAGGCCAGGCATCAGTAACATCTGGGGGATTAGGAAAGGGGACGAATGTGGGTGCCTGGTACTTGTGTTCATTGCAGATGTGGCAGAAATATCAGGGTCACACAAGATCGCTTCGGCATCATCGAGATTTTCTTACTGGCATTGACGCTCGTCCAACTTTGTCTCCCTAGAGACTCAGCAGAGCTCCCAGAGCCGTGCTCCAGGTTCTGGGGACTCCTAGGCTAAGCTCCATAGTTCCCTGGTCCTCACTCTTGGAGGAGTTTGCTGTGGTCAGAACACTGTGGGGAAGAACTTGGGCTTTGGAGGCAAATAGAGCTAAGTTTGTGTCCTGGGTCTTCATCTCCTGTGTGACATCAGACAAGTTCTTTTAATTCTCTCACATTAGTTTTCATAACACTATAAAGTGGAGGTCATAATAGTGCCCGCTTCAGAGGGTTGGGGGAAGGATGCTGAGAACAATGACCAATATCGATTTAGGTTTGTGCTTTACACTCATGATTCTTCTGGTACCCCCTACAAACCCTATCAGAGGTTTGTTGTTAGTATACCCATTACATTGACTAATAAACTAAGCTCAAAGAGGTGATATAACAGACACTAAGTTCCCCGGGTGGGAATGGGCAGAGGAGGGATTTGAACCCGGGCTGGATGATCATAACAGCTGAGTCCTGAATAACTGCAGCCTCCCCCAAACCACCCTCTGAAAATCCAAAGCTCTACTACGAGCCCTGCTCAGAGCGGTCACCTCTCTAACACGTTCCTCTCACTCAGTAACCAGAGCTTCAGTTGGCGTGTATTTCATTATTTTTCATCCCTTTATCAAGTTCTTAATTTGAATCATTGGTTCATAGTCCCTGCTCTTCACTAAAGCATAAACTTCTGAGCGCAGGATTGCACTGTGTCTACATACATTTTTCCCCTCCAGTGCCATCTTTGTAGCTAGGCCTTCTCAATATTAATTGGTTGGAAAGAAATGCTAGGAAGACTTCCTCTGTGGACACCTTTGGTGCCATGAGGTCACACTTGCCCTTCTGTCACCAAAAACAATAAAAATAAAAAGTGCCAAGAAGTGCCTGTCAGCTGCCCCACGGAAATTGGACCACGTGAAATCAAGGATAATGTCACCCATTCTGATTGTGGTCCTTCTGTCGTCTCCCCCCATGCAAAAAAAAACATCCTTTCAAGGATTCTTTCAGAATAGCCTGAGCCTTTTCAGGTCCCCAAAGCAGACGTGGTCTTGGCTGTGAGAGCAGGTTGTTTGTGGCGTTTGGAATCAAAGCAGACAAGAGACAGACTGGCTGAGCCGGGTCCTCTGTGCCTCCAGGTGTTGGACTGCTGAGTCCCACTCCGGCTTTGCTTACACGTGCTGGGGTCTGCCTCCCCTTAGGTGTCGACGTCTCCAGGGTGCACAGCCGAGCAGTGATAGCGGCGCTGCTGGTAAAGATACTAATGCCAAATGCGTCACACTTACCCACTCCATGTGCATGGGGGCGTCGCTCTTCCTCGTGTTCTTGGAGCGCCAGCCCCGTGGGGTCGAATAGAAGGGTGATGGTCTGGTGTTTCTGTGGAAGGCCTTCACGTGCTGTTTTGGTCTTCTGCTCCCTACTCGGGCTTTGTCACACCATGTCACCATTCCGATGTTGGTGGCTCACCCACAGGTTGCAGCTGAGAGCCAGGATGCCAGCATGGAAGGCCTGTGCAGAACCTAGTATTCTCCTTGGCTGCCCCCAAAAGCCCCCTTCCTCTTCTATCAAACACGATTCCAGCTTTGGACTGTCTGACTCCCAGCCTCTGCCCAGATATGTGCCAGGGGACCCTCGCTTTGACTGAGTGTTTGCTGATGGCTGCTGGCCACTATGCCAGGTCAGTGGTCTTCACAGTCACCTGAGCATGCGGCACATCGAGGCCTCCGAGTGAGGACACAGTTTCAGAAACAAGACCCCACAGCCGAGGAACACTCACGGTCTCACGCTGCACTGCCTTCCAAGAATAAGCAACTCTGTGAGGCGTTGAGCTGTCAAAAGGAGGTTCTAGAACTTAGAAAGCCCAAAAGATGGACTTCAGCTACGACAGGGCAGGCAGGTGTCCGCAGAGCAGTGGCTTGGTGGTCATGGCACTCGGAGGATGGGCGAGTTAATTTATAGGGTGGACCCTTTATGACCTGAAGGAAGTGTCAAATAATGTTCAAGATTGTCCATTTGTCTGTCCGTCTGCATACCGACCTATCGCCTATCCTCTGTCTCTCTGTGTGTCATCCATCCATCCATCCACCTTTCTATCTGTCTGTCTACTGTCTGTTTAGTCATATCTGTCTATCTTCTCTCTGTCTCTATCATCTGCTTATCTGTGTATCTATCTATCATATACTATCTATCTCTTTGTCTTCTGTCATCTCTCTTCCTCTCTATCTGGATAGACAGCATGTAACGATAACAAGTTGTTAATGATTTCTATCCAATTTGGTGAAAATCAGTGCACTCTTGGTAACCCCCCAGGAGTAAGGAGAGGAGGCAGACTCCTGAGGGCCGGATTTTTCAGTAGTGACATCTTCTTGCCTCTCTGCCTGCTCCTGGGTCCCAGGGTCTCCTTGCCCGGGTGTTGCCCCCCACCCACAACAAAGGTTGCAGACCCTCCTCTGTACTCTGGCTCCCGCTCTGAGGATAAGAATTCCTGACTCACCCTAGTGTGGAAGGGGCCTGGCACCTGCCCGACTCCATTGCTTGGCTCAGCTGTGCAGCGGAGCCAGCCTTTGGGAAGGGGACCACCAGGATCACGGGGTCCAGGGGTCGGGAGCAGAGAGGAAAAGCCCTTCTTTGTCTGAAAGGGAACCGCCGCCGGGACCCTTTCTCAGGTTGCTAAGTGTCTATTGCGTGAGAAGGAAATTCTTCTCCCCTTTGCTCCCCCCTTTCTTTTTTTCCCTTTGTAGAATAATATAAAATAAAAAAGCCAGCAGAACGGGAGCGTGAGGCTGTCGTCCCTGGCGTTGATGTTATTTATTTTCCTCAGTTGCTGCTCTGGAAGCCCGGAGTTGACAGAGCGGTTTTGTAGAATAGAAACATTATAGACTGTTACTGTCAGAGTGTTAAATGTGATGGATAGAGAAATAGAGGCGCAGGAGGGGACTTAATACTGAGAGCCAGGGTGCTCATGGGAAAAGAGACCATCCGCATATAAGAAATGAATGAGGTAATGTGGGCGGAGGTAATGGGCTCTTGCAACACACAGAGCAGAGATGCTCAGTGCGGGGTGTGCTTAACCCTTGGTGTGCTGTTCTCCGGGTCCCTGTGTGGGAGCACGTGTGTGGCTCCTCTGTGGCGGGGAGGCAGGCGTGCTGGAGTGGGGACAGATGTGCTGCTAATGATGCCGTGTGAACAGCAGACAGCCCTGGGGCTTGGGGTCCCCGTGGCTGCGGGAGGAGGATGGCCGTGAGTGCGGAGGATGGGCGGGCAGGGAGCCATGTGGGGATCGGGAAGCTCTGCTGAGTCCCCGTCGGTTACATGGGAGAGAGGTTGCTTCCTGTACCCTGGCTCCCTGGAGATTCCTGAGAGTCCCTGACATTTGTGGAGCCGGTGTCTAGCTCTTCACCACATGGTGGCTTTCTTGGGAAGTGGGAGGGATCAGAGCCGGTAGCAGTCAGCTTGTCAAGTGCTAGGCGTGCTGGACAGGGGTTACAGGGGACCTTGTCAGGTGGGACCCTGCAGCGGGTGGGTGACAGAAGAGGTTCAGTCAACTAGGCAGAACTGGGTGATGTGAACTGGGACGGGCCAGGTCCAATGAGCAAGGGGCTTTAGCTTGACTTGGGTTGACCTTTCCTGCCATCTTGTGTTCCAGTGGTGGCCAGCCCGTGTCTTTTCATGACAAGTGTTTAGTGAATGACGAGGACTCAGGTGATGAAGGCTTCTATCTAGCTCTGGACACTTCTTGCTGTGTGGTCTTAAGTAAGTCATTTACCGTTTCTGGTGGGTAATTTCCTTGTCGGTCATATGGGGATAATAACACTTCATAAGTGTATCACCCAGATGAGACATGACCACGCTTGTGGAACTGTTGGCAGACCCTAAGACATTATGCAAATAGCAAAGTATTGTCATTATTTCTATTGTTAGTAGCAAGATAGTAAATGTCTATTAAGTGATAAGAAATCCACGAAATAAGTTTTCGAACCAGCAATGACACACACTTTGGCTCCAATACTGCTGTTCTCATCTGAGATCATGGTGTTCACTTTGCATCAGCAAGTACACTGCCCTGGTTGGGCATTTCGTTGTTGGCACTGGATTCATAGGCGCTTCGAATACTCGAGCAGTGGACCAGGGTCACCTGAGTCGTGTGCTTGTCCCTCTCATGTTAAGCGGTCCATAGATTCACTGAGTGTTAGAATTAGAAGGACCCTTAATGAACCATCAGTCTTGACATTGATTGAGTTTGGAGAGTGCTTCTCACTGAAATACCAACTCCACCTCCTGCAGCTCCTTGGGTTCTTACATCAAAGATGGTCTTCAGTCCAGCCTCATCCTCTGAGATCTAGCTGCTGCCTGTGAGATTATGTCTCCAGGGGGCATACCTGGCCTTATTGTTTTGAGCTGGCCCACGTCCTGGCCACGAGCTGGCCCATGACCTTTTGATGGACATCTGACTTTCAAAGATGCCCAGCATCCTCACGGGTGCAGACGTCCGAGGTTGACTGACTTGGTCAGCCTCAGTCTGGACTCTGCTCTCCGTCCCAGGTCAGCATGCAGTGCCCTTGGGGAGGTGAGGGGCACGCCTTATCTCCCTGCTTCCCTCTTCCCTCACTTAGACCTTCCAGGACAGCTGCTCCCCTTGCTCTCCCCCTACTTCTCCCAGACGCTCTTTCCTCTTGTTGACCAGTCTCTATCCATCCTTCAAACTCTGTTTCTTCTGATCATTTCCAACAACCACTGGCATCGAATCGCCCCCTCTCTTGTTCCTCAAAGTGGGGCTGGTGTCGTGGCAGCCGTCTCTTGATCACATTTGGGGTTTCTCTGATTGTCTCACAAGAGAAGATCTTGTCTTTCCAAGGATATTAAAATTTTCCTGAGAAAAGGAGTGCGTCTTGTATGTATGTGGGCATCACACTCCCTCTTCTCTAGTCTTTTGTCATCTACGATCACGCGTTGTTGTTGAAAGACATTTCAGTCGTTGACGGACCACACAGGTGACATGTTTCCAAAGCCTCTACGATGCAACCTCGGTGCGTAGCTGTATCATCTGGGTTTGTGTATTTAGACTATGACGTTTGCGTGATGAAAGCACCTGATGGCCCATTTCTCAGAATACATTGCCATCATTAAAGCAAGGCTAGGCTGCCTTCCATTACAGTCCTTCTTAATACCTTGCCTTCTGCTTATTTCTGGGTTTCCCCACTAGAGCAGCACCTCCTTGGACAGAAGCTCTGCTGCCCCTTGTTACCCTGAGCATTCAGTGTACAGTTTCCTTTATTACTTCTTCAACTGAATGGCAGTTTAACAGGAAAGATCTCTTCCTGCCCTCGCCTGTGTGCTCAGGCTCCTTTACAGTCAGTCTTGAATCGAATGGGAATGGGTGCAGTGTATATAAGTCAAAGACCCAAACTGTGAAAGTTTCTGCCGCAATAATAGCGTTGGTACTTTGAGGTCAGAGTAGCCCTAGGCATTGAATGACATCAGAAGGATGCCTGACACGTGACAAACATCAGAACATGTTAACTGCAGTTGTAGCTGCCGCAATCAAGGAGGTTGAGAAGCAGTAGTTATAGTAAGAATGCAGGATGCCCACTCATCTGCCCTTTTAGCTCCATTTGCATTTTGGTAGAGTTCATATATGGTCATCTGATGGGGAGAATCTATCAACTGGGGACACTAACACCAGACAGACCTTCAGTAATATGAGTCCGCCTTAGGCTAGTCAAGCTAATGGACGCTTTGGTCCTTATTTGCTCTGAAGACTGAGACCGTATCATGGGATCTTCCTGAGCAAATCTGCAGCCTAGATATTCTTTTCAAAGACGTTTCTATAAAGACGCACTCTTCTGGGGTTCGTATTTTAAGACTCATCCCTGGCTTTGTCTGAAAAATATGAGAAGGCCAAAAATGAAAGAAGGAGCTGTAACTCTGGCCTTTGCAGGGACTCTGCTCTGCATTTGTTTTTATCCCCCTAGAATGTATAGAATGTAGGATATGTAGAATAGAGTTCAGGGGAAAGCCAGAGTGAGACACAGCTGCACAGGCAGTTCTTTTCCCTTATCCATCCTTTATTTTTCTAAATCTCTTCCTTTTCTGAATTAAAACAAAATGGCGGCCATCATACTTTGCCTACTAATATGTCAGAAACGTGTGCAGAGGCCTTGGTTTTTTGAAAGGGAGGTTTATTGGGTTCAGGAGGGGAACGGCTGGGCTGCTTTAGTAACAAGCCCTGTCAGTCTCTATACCTGGATCGGGAGTGGGATTGGGTCAATAAAATGTATGTTCACAGGCCCTGCCCCAGCAGGTTTGAAATGGGACCCAGAACTCTGCATTTCAGAAGCACCTTGCTTGGACAAGATGCCCCAGCAGTAGATGTTGCCTTACTCTTTGGGAAATAGCTCTACCCTCACATCTCTTTCTCCCACTGGGGGTGATGATCTGTTGTCATGAAGCTGATAATCCACGGTCAGGCAAAGGCATTGAACATGCATGGCCACATCTCAGCACTTAGTGCCAACAAAAACCACTTGGAGAAGATTCCCATGGGCCTTCGCCAGGTGTGCCTTTACCAGGTGGCGCTAAGCTCTAAAAGTTTCTGGATCTATGTTATATGCCAGTTAAAACACACATACAGCTCCTGTCCTTTTACTAATGTCACTGTGACAAAAATTCAAACCTCAAAGCTTACACTTTATCAAGAACCGATTTGGAAGCAAGTAAAAACTGCACCTGGGATCCAAGGTGTCCCAGGGGTAGCTGCTGCTTCAGGGATGTGAGATGGAAGTTTCTGGAGCGGTGCTGGTGTGCCGGGCTATAATGGGAGTAGCACCCCTTCTGTATGAAGAGGTCATTACTGTGATGAAAGGCTTGCTGTCTCAGCGGGGAAGGGAGATCACGGTGTTCATGGACAGAGATGGAGATGCCTGGGTCTGCGGGGAGAAAAGCCTGGGGTGTTCTGGGATTTAGGACATGGGGCTCAGGTGTTCCCAGGATCACTGAGAGGCAGTGGGATTTACTCCTTTATCTTGGCCGAGACTCATTCAACTGGACTTGCTCTGTTCATGGACATCTTCTGACAGTTGTCTTTCCATGGAAGAATCTCCTTATCTGCGTTAGTGGTCCATCTGCACTGTGTTGGGTGTGTGCGCCGCATGGACACATGTGCACGTATGTGGCTGTGCCACGTGACCCACGTGCCTCTTAGTGTGGCCCCTGGAGAGACGGTGCCAGCATTTGGAGATAACTATCCTGCGCTGCCAGACCCATGGGTATCCAACTCAGTAATGTCTGCTCATTTAAAAAATTTCTGTTCTTCCTCTTATTTCTCTCTGTGTTAATGGAGAGGCTTGAGAGTGTCTAGTCCAGCTGGTCTGAGTGTGGTGGACTGCGGGACACAGGCACGGGTGTCTGTGGTTGCGCTGTGGGGTGGGACTGGGGGATGGAGAGAGGAAGAGACCTCGTGCCCCTCAAACGCACACCTGTGCACACACGCACACTTGCACACAAACACACACAGTGACTCTTTGTGGCTCAGCCTGAGCCTAAAGCCATTTTGGCTGACATATGTCAACGTAAGTGTCTGCTCCTGCTGGTCACAGTCCCGTGGGACTCCCCCCGTGACTGTTAACAGGACCTGGAGACTCTAGCTGCTTCTGGGGTGCACTCTGTCTGAATCTAGAAGCTCAGGTGTTCTCAGACCTGACACAGGTAGGAAGGAAAGCTATGGTCCCTCCTCCTCCTCCTCTTTCTCCTCCTCCCTCCCCTCCCCTCTCCCCCAATGGCACCCAGGAGGACCCCACCACCTTGTTACCGTACACTCGGCATTCTGAGCAACTTTCCTACAAATCTCTTTATTGACATTTCCTCCAATTTAACCATCCCTGAATTGCATTTGAATCAGCGGAGAGAAAGCGGAGGAAGGAGAAGGGAGGAGGTCCCCCGCCCCCCCCCCCACTCCTGGAAAAGCGGCTCACAACCAGCTTTATTTGGTAAAATGCTGCAATAGATGCTTGTCAGAAATAATTTATTCCTGTTAGCTGTAATCTGAAGGAAAACAGATACAAGTCCTATAGTTAAAAAAAAAAAAGTAAAGTAGTCTTGCTTTCGCTGACAGTACAAAGGTGTCATACACAAGAAGGATTGACACAGACCAAGGGGTCTTGTGGGAAATATGATAATAACTATAAAGAAGACAGATTATTCCCCAGTTGCCAACATTCAAACCTTTTTACAGTCAGTTCAAACATATAAAACTTTATTGCTCTAGCAGAAAGGGGAACAATTTCTGGTTGCTCAGCTTTCCCAGGGCTGGGTTTATACTGTCTGCGTTATTGCTCTGTAGTGGCATTTTAAAGTTTATTGAACAAGACTTTTACAATTGAAGGAAGTATATAAAACTGTAAATTTATTAGATTTTTCAGGATAAGTGCCCTTTCTAGTTGTGCTCAAGAATTCGGAGCCACGAGAAACGGCTAGTTACAAGACTTATTAATATTAAAGGCTGAGAGTGCGCCCACTTTATACCTTAACTGATCTCAAAAATAATATTATTCTATTACTGAATGTCAGAGCTCGGATGCTGTCGAATGGGATGGATACACACAGGCAGGACTCTAAATGCGAGACAGGTTTATTTTTCACTGGCTAAAAAGTTAGCTTGGTTACATCTTACTTGATTTGCTTTCAGCATTATCGGTCAGGCAGGGGGCTCTGCGGTTCTTTGAGGGCTGTCTCAGGATAAATGTTTTCTTTTCTCAGATCCTTTTTGATTTCCCCGTGTGTCTTGGTGTCTGACTATAATGCAAGTGGTAGTTGGAAGAGCAGAGCGTAGGTGAAGAAATGTATTGTCACATCCTCAGAAAAGGACAGAAGGAAGTTAGTGTTTTTGTTTCCCAGCTTCCTCCTGTTGAATTTTGTTGAGGTGTTTTAGAGACACGATTTGAGGGATTTTTACATGATCCTCTGTACCAGGGTCCCCCAGCTCTGCACTATCAACCTTTATGGGCCCGGAGATTCCTTGTTGTGGGAGGTCCCCCGTGCTTTGTAGGCTGCTGAGCTGCAAACTGCTCTCCCAGAGATGAAGCAACTTCCCTCCCCTCCACTGTGACGAGGAAAATATCTCCAGACATTGCCAGATGTCCCCTGGGGCCATAGCCATTCCCTGCTGAGAACCACTCATTTATCCTGTATTATAAATGTCTTTGAGGAAAATTAATATTGGCCCACTCTGGTAGAGTAGTTGTTAGACCCGCTGCCTCCAGCCAGTGTAACCCACACAACCCCAGGGACCCAGGTTCAAGTTCCTGGGCTGGGGAAGCCACCAAGATGAACAGCTAAATAAGAGAAATGAAAGTGCTCCTTCCGCCTCTCTGTTCTTGCCTGCCTCTGCTCACCCTCACTTCTCCCTGCACCTTTCGTTAAAAAAAAAAAAGAGAAAGAAAAGAAAAAGTGACTGAAAAAAAATGCTATGTTTGGGAATGAAAAAATCTATAGTTAACAAAAGGATATGAATTATGGGATTATTTACTGTCAGAAATCTCTGACTGTGGACTTCTCTTCAATAGCATGTTTCCTGAAGAATGTAGCATAACTCAATCTTTAAAACTGGATGTGTCATTTCTCAGGACTCCAGTGACTCTAAGAAGAGATGTCCTGTATGCTGGCTTTAACCCAAAGGCATGCATTTATGAAATCACTTGGGAAAACAGAGGGCGTATTTCTATATTATCTTGTCATGAATCCCTGACAGGTTTATCTCCTTGCTTTTTCATATGCAGAAATATATATGCTTTTGCATCTGTATTTATATATGCATGTATTACATCTATACATACATATGTGTATATTAAATACATTGCATATCTGTTCTAACATGTATATTGATATGATGTGACTACACAGTGAAAGACTTGAGGATTAGAGGTGTCTTCGATTCTCATGTTCCCACAGGATGTATTTAATTTTGAGGTCGCATCAACTTGCCTTTAATTTTCCATTTGTGCTCTAGGAAGTTTTTAACCTCTTCTGAGGTTTGATGAGTGGCTGTATTAAAGACGTTCAAAGGAGTTGTTGGTGACACCTGTCACCGTCATCCTTACCTGGTGCTATGCGCCCTCCACGTGTGAATCGCACTCCAATCTGGGATTCTGTTAATTTGCCTAATGGCCAGAGCATTTACAGAAATAATTAAGATAATGTTTTCAAAGGTGATTAAATTATAATAGACCTTTAGTGTTTGACTGCCAGTGTTTGGAATTACAACACTTGGGGCTTACTAAATGGTATTTTAAAAGTGTCTCCAGTCTGTTATTTGTGGCGGCTTCCTTGTCTGCTGCGATGGCCCTGGGTGGCTGCGTGATGTTCGTCCTGGCCCATGTGTCCTTGCTTCTCTTCTTGCCTTCTCTGTGGGTTAGGGGGCCTCTGCCCTGTAGGCACATCAGAGACCTTTTTGGTGAAGACATAAATGATGTGCGGTTGGTTCCTCAGGTAGGGTGGGAAGTTCGACTTTCTCTGTCACATGTCTTTCTGATAAGCTGGTGTAAATAATTGTATGATTGGAAAAAAATCGTAGTAGGGATGTGCTAACGGGTTTGGCTGTTGCCTGTGGTGAGCTCCTTAGGAGACATTTATTTTTTTCATAATCACCCTTTAAAGTACCCTTCGTTTGCTTACATCATAAAATTCCTTCTTAAATTTTTTTGATTTCTTTTTTTTAAGAGAGGGAGGAAGGAAGAGGAGGGAGAAGTATTGCATTATTTATTTTTTAAAAGCAGGCAGGAGGAAGCACTTACTTGTTCATCTTTTTCCCACTCCCTGGCCCCAGGCTGTGAACCTTGGGCTTCACAGGGCCCACACCCCAGCCACTGACTGAGCACCTCAGCCACTGAGGCTCCTGAATTTTTCAGCCACTCATCTGTATACCAGTGTGGCATTCTTACCAGCCCTTGGAGTCTCAGCCTCTTGGCACATGCGCCCCTGGAGGATGGGTTTAGCCCCTCGACAGTGCCAGCCCTACACAGGACACCCTCAGCACTTCCGACGGTGGAGCCAGAACTTGGAAATCAGCACACATGGCCTCAGTGTGAAGCAGGGGACTCTATACATCCCCTTGGCCTCCGGGACCCTAAGTCCTACCAGGACCGTCAGCTCAAGAGCATCTTGGAAAACCCTCAGGCCAGCAGCAGAAGCCCCTCACGGAAACAAGAGCCCAACCCCGTCAGGGCCAAACTCCCAGGATAGTTTCAGCCCCTGGCCTGTTGTGAGCAACTGGGCCCTCTCTGCACCCGTGTCACCTGCAGCGGAGAGCGGAGGGGCTTGTGGACCCTTCGGAGGCTGAAAGGGAGCAGGGACAACATGAAACAGCCAATGTCAGGGAGTCAGCAGGCCCTGAATCTTTGATGAGACCTTGGATATTCTGATCACAGCCCAGCCGACTCCGAGACTGGAATACAGATCACAGGAGGGAGCCTGAGACAGGAGGCCCAGGCTTAAATCTTCCCAAGGTTTAGCGTGCCCGGCTGGCTGAATTTTCTGGTATTTGATTTGGCAGAGTTCCTGCTTTAGGCCGGGAAAGGGAGTGTTGACTGAGCCAGGGGTAGGCGGAGCGAGAGGCGGGAAAGGTGAGAATGGTGTGCGTGTGCATGTGCGTGTGTGCGTGTGTGTGTGTGTGTGTGTGTGTGCGTGTGTGTGTGTGAGAGAGAGAGAGAGAGAGAGAGAGAGACATATCCCTGTAATCCTTTCTCATCCAAGGCCCTGGTGCTCACACTCCAAAGCTGTTTAAGAATTCACCATCCTTCCTAGTGAGAGGAGAGACACAAGCTAACCCCCAAGCTGAAATGAATTTATGCTTAAGA
>RJWH01006222.1:0-58839 GCA_004363575.1 Solenodon paradoxus
CATTAATACTATCTTGGAGGGTAGAGAGTACTCACATGTGTAAAACAGCAATCTATAGGACCTAACCTGTGTTGTCCCTCCCAGGTGATACTATTTCTCCTCAAAAAAAGGGAAGATGAAATCCTACATATATTATTTACGGGGACTGTTATCAGTGGATTCAAGGAAGTATATATGGACCTTACCATGAACACCCACTCTAATCTTCCTCTCTCTCATTTCTTTATTTCTAAATAAAAACTACTTTGTTGTGGAAAAACGTGCAGCTTCGTTTGAACCAATTAAAACAAACACTTGGTTGTCTTGTTTTCCTTGGCACTAAATCTTTCCTTGGCACTGATCTTTTAAAAATGGTTCTCTACGGAAACTAAATAATATCTAGCAGCACCTACATGAAACTCTCATTTATAGCCATGTATGTAAAGTTGACATACATCATTTCAAAATATCTAGAATAGAACAAATATAGTATAGAAAATATAGAACCTAAACCTTTACTCAGCCTCAGTATTTGAACTGTTTCCTTATTTTCACTGACCACAGAAAAATAAGAGAATTCAAATGAAGCAAATGAGATTTTGGTTGATCTGTTAGGCCTCATGTAGTTATAAATGGTTGAAATTAGTAATTTTATCTTCCTCTACTGTGAAGGATGGTACAGAGATGGCACAAAACATAATCGAAGAACATTGTTACCTGTTAATAGAGGACCTTGGTAATGAACCCAGGTAATTGTAATTGATTTCTCTCTGTAAAACTTTGGGGAAGTTACTTAACTTCTTGTCTCAGTTGCCTTATCTTACAAATTAAGATGGCAAAGCAGAAAGTAATAACACCTCGTCTTTGAGCTTCTACAAATATTAGCATATATTTATACCTGGTAGAACAGTAACTTTTACTATGAACTAGATACAAGTCTCAAACAATGTGTGTGAAACAGCCCCCAACTTGTCACAGGAAAAGGAATACAAAATCAAGAACACATGGCATGGAAAGAATCAGTGAACCTATGTGATTAAATACAGAAAATCACCCTCTCTATAGCAAACCCTGATTAACTAAGGGCCTGGAGTATAATGAATTGTATGTTGCAATTCCTGGTAAGTTAACAGGGAAAGTCCTTCTGTGTCCGATCTGTAGCAGGGGAAGTGATACCAAAAGAACAAAGACTACTAGTATAATAGTCTTCGGAAACATCTTAAAAATAATGATTCCCAGCTCAGTGCTCAGATTCTAAGAAGCTCTGCTTTCCCCAACTCCAGAGTGAATCCTATGATGCTACATTTGGTAAATATGTCCGAAAAGAAATCCTGTGCTATAACAAAGCAACTTAGGAATAAGTAAGATAAAGCATGAAAAACACTGCATAGTTTCACTCATATGTGGACTATAAACAAGAAAAATTAACAAATAAGACATTTTCTCAGATACTAAAATCTGTGTAGGGCATAGGTGTAGGAAAGGGGAACAAGAGGTATGAATAAGTAAAATTAATAGTGGTGATTGCACAAGAATTCTGATGTTTGGTGAAATGCTGTATACATGTTAACTGAGATGAATATAATAATCTGAAGTTTATATCATACTGTCAATTAATAAAATGTTAGAGAAAAATAAGACAGACTCAGTCATACACTGCCTACAAAAGAGTCATTTCAGCTGTTTCATTAGCTCAAAATAAATAGGTAAATTATTCTATTCGGATGGAAAACAGAGTCTATTAGCAATTAGGTAAACAAATGTTAAGCAAAAAAGAAGACGACGCCATTAAATACAGCAACCAATTTATCAACAAATTACAACTATCTATTTTAAATATACCAGCATTCCAAATGCAAATAAAATAAAGAAATCCAAAAGGACAGATAACCACACAGTAATAGTAGAGAACCGCAATATTATGCAGTCAAAAATAAACAGATAAATAAAAGCAAATCTTCAAGACAGGAATCAGCAAGGAAACACTGGACTTGAAACCCATTGGACAAAAAAAGATCTTAGATATACGCAAAACATTACATTCAAAAGCTTCTGAATACACATTCTTCTCAAGCACACATGGAATGCTCATTTTGTATTGTAAAACATACCAGAAAAGAGATTTTAGTAATTTAAAAATACTAAAATCATACTAATTAAGTTTTCTACCCACAGGAATATCAAACAAGAAACAATAAGTTACCGACTAAAAAGTAAAAAATAAATAACTTTTCACAAGAATAATCATAGAAGAATAAAAAAAACAAAATAAAAAGAATTTTTTTTATTTGCAGTCAATTATACAGGATATGCAAAATACCAAAAACTGTGAGTTGCTGCAAAACCAGTGGTAAGACGGCAGTTTATAGTCCCCCCCACAAAATGCCTACACTAAGAAAAAAAGGAAGATATCAAAGGAAAATCCTATTTACACTTTAAGGAACAAGAAAAAGGACAATCAGTGAAATATAGAAAAGGAAAAAAACTGTCAAAGGTCAGAGTAGAAATAAATTAAATTGAGATCAGAGAAACTAATAATGAGCTGAGTCTATTTTTTAAGATAAAATTGAAATAACTGACTGAGTAGAAAGAAGGCCCAAGGAAATAAATCCAAAGTGAAAGATAACAAAGTTCTGTTTAGAAATACATTCATAGAGACTATGATGAACAGTTATTACTCACAAACTGGATAATCTAGAATAAATGAATAAATAATTTAGAACATATAATTTGGTTAACACTGAGTAACTTCTACAAATTTATGATTCTAGAAATCTATTTACTTCTTCAAGATTGACACATTTTGACATGCAGATAGTACCCTTAGGAATCTATAGTATGTCTAGTATCTTTTTGTAACCTCACGTCTTTACAGAAAAAGAACAAACCAATAGTGAGAAGGGAAAAATAAGCAAAATAAGTAATTCCAAAAGTCCCAACAAAAAATCCTAGGACTGTATGGTTTACTGGTAAATTCTACCATATACTGTGTCCTGTGTGGCTTGTCAACAGGATCCCTGAGCGGGGAATACAGCAGCCTCAAGAAAAAACAGACAACATATATAGAGAAAAGACTTCTCTCCTCTATGAAACAGTGACCCTGAGTCTGGCTCCTTGACTTAATTTATAGGGCTGGATTACAAACGAGGTCATGGGAATACCACAAAAAAGACTTGCAGGCACAGGCTGTCTCCCTATAGGGAACAGTTGAAGGTATAGAAACATTGAAGGCTGAGGCTCAGTTTGCAGTTTGCTGTGTATCTACTTCTAACTCTGCTGACTGCGAAAGATTCTGCCTTGGGAAACTGTTCAGAAGCAGCCAGAGAGCAGTTCACTCTCTACAACCAAACATTTAAACAAGAATACCAATGCTTCCTAAACTCTTCTGAAAAACTGGAGAGGGAACACTCCACAACTCACTTGACAAAGTTAGCATTAGCCTGATGCCAAAAGTCAGGTAAGATCACTAGAAGAAAATAAAATTGCATCAGAATTTTTGGTGACTATATGTGCAAAATTTATCAACAAAATAAATTTGGCAACACATTAAAAACCACCATATACCATGATTTCTTGAGGTTTTTCAGTGGGGTGTAATGTTTCAGCATATGTAAATCAATAGATGTGAAAAAGCACAAGAATATAAAAAAGAAAAAAATGATCTCAACAGATTCACAGAAACAACTTGAAAAAATGCCATATCCACTCATGATAAAATAACTCAACAAATCAGATGTATAGGAAAATACCTGGACACAATGAAGAGAGCATGTACAATAGGCCCTCAGCCAATCTCAACTATGAAATGTTGAGAGTTTTTCCTTTAAAATCAGAACAAAGATACAGCATGGATAAGGAGAGACATTTTATGACTGAATGATGTCAGGTGAATAGCCAACTGCACAGAAGAGAGTAATTCAAACGTTTCAATTTTCTAATGACTTTATAATCATCCTACTATCATACTTTATGAAGAAAACCACCTATACACCTTGTATTAACTACATCTACCAACAGCAACACTTTCCTTGTGGTTAATTTAATCTCATGTTTTATTCATTATGGTCTCTAAGCATTCAAAATACATTGTTTATGATGCCATTAAAAGGATACAATGGTGGTTGACCTGGAAACAGTTAAAATGATTAATGATGACTAAAGCAAAAATCATGGATAGTCACTGCTCACCAAACATGTTCCATTCTCCGGAGTTACAATAAAGAAGCACAGGAACAAAGCAACAGAAGTAATTTAAACAATGCTTCATTGAAAGCAAGAGACTGACAAAGTTCAAATACCTGTATCACATATGAAAAAAACTTTGAATGATCAGGATTGATGGCAACACACAGATGCATATTCCTTCAATATCATGATAGTGATGACCCAATATGAAAGCTTATTTGTGGTGCTGAAAGGAAAACTGGACCTAACTACAATGTAGAATTTCTTACTAGCTCCAGTAATTTAAATAACTCAAGAATCATTTCACTGCATCATATCAACTTGGGTGGTAAATTCAACAGTCCTAATGAAAAGGCAGCTGAAATGTTATGAGTACTCTTGATGAGCTGATTGTGAAGGAAAATTACTTGCAGAGCAACTAAATCTTCAATATAAATGAAACCTTGCTATTTTGGATATGAATGCCTGAATATATAATGAGGCCACACCAGTGAGAGATCTCAAGAGTTTTCGAGAGAGCATAACAGTCTTTCTTAAGGATAATGCTGAAAGCTGTAACTTAAAAGCACGTTATAATCTGGCACAGAAAAAATTTAAGTCTTTTCAAAGATGTAAATAAGCAAATACTTCTAGTGTACTAAAGGACCAACAAGTGGTCTAGGATGACCTAGCTAGTCTACTGAAATGACATCTTGAATTGTTATGCCAGTGAAATGGAGAATACTTTGGAGTAAAGTAAATTTCAATATTTTGACTGTTGTTAATTAAGTCTTTTTATTGGTGATATTCCTTCCCATATCAAAGTGATGTTTCTGCGTATGAACATCATGTCTTTGATCCAATAAATATATCAAAGAGACATAGCAGATTTTGAAAACCATAGATAAGCTGATTATTTTCCTAGAATGAACTTTACTTCAGTTGTTGCTTCAACTGAGGAAGAGAATGATGAAAATCTAAGGTTATATAAAACCTCGCTTGAGTTTTAGGTAAGGGTCCCACGAAGTGCATGAGTGACTGGAAAAAGGCCCTCAAAATGTTTGTCTATGACTTTGAAAGAATTTGCCAAGCATCAGCAGGCTGCAAAAATAAATTTACCTCTATGATGTTATACAATAATCAAACAGCTTAATGGTGCATTTCTCATAATGCATTCTCACTGATAAGAAGTAAATGATTACATTTTTAGTTCTGACCTAGTAATATATACGTATCATCTACATTTGTATTAGGAAAGTATTGGTTCCTCTGACTACAGATTCCCAATTGGTTATCTCCTCTTAGATTGTTTATATGTTCTTAAATACACTATTACATATTATCATATATTGATGTATGTACACTGAAAAAATGTCAGGCAAGATAAATACATCCATCTGTCAACAGTTGTCATTTGTTTTCATGCGCTGAGACCAACTGAAATTATATGTATCATATACTACTGATTTACAGTATTGCAAAACAGTCATCATGGTGGTCATTAAATCTCTAAAACTAACAGGTATATGATTCAGCAGTTTCTCCTCTGGATAATGTCCAAATTAAATAACATCAGCAGTTCAGAAATTTACCTGTGTTCCAGTTAGTATCCCAGTTTGCCAAAATATCCAGAAAACTTAAGTTCAGTCAACAGATACATTGTTGAAGAAATTGTTATATTCATATACACTTTCATGGAGTTGGGGAGATAGTGTACATGGCCCACTTTCTAGACATTCATAAACTCCTTTCTCTTATCTTTTTGATGACAGGCCTTTTAAGAGCTGAGGTGTATCTCATTATGTTTTGATTTACATTTCCCTGATTAGTGATGTTGTACACCTGTTAATAAACTGTTGATCATATAAATATCCTGCTTGGAAAATTATGCATTTAATTGGATTGCGGTATGCTTGCTTTAGTAATTATATTCCATCTTTATAGTTTGTGAATTTTTACTACATATCCAATGAATAATTTCTAAAACTTGGCTCCCAACATGCAGGTTGCCTTTTCATTTTCTGTCATTTACTATGCAATTTTATAAGACTGAAGTAATCCAGTTTGTTTATAGTTTTTTTTGCTTTCACTATTCTTACATCTAATGTCAAATAATAATGTCCAGTTCATGTTTCCACCTAAGAGTTTGATAGTATCAGATCTTACATTTAATCTTTGGATCTTACCAAAGCTCCCTAATTTTGGGATCTCCTTTTCCAAATCTGTTATTATGCATTTCTTGCTGATTTAGTCCAACGCCCCCCACCCTGCACACATATTTCCAGCCCAGTCCAGTGTTTCACTGGGACTCATTTTGACCTGGTTCCAGGTTCAGTGAACACAGCTGAGGTACTAATTGGATTCTGAAGTTACAGCTTCTAGAGAGTCCCAGATTTCTGGCAGCACTCTAATATCCTTTGGATAAACTAGTTTCACCTTAAATTCATTTTCCTAAAAATTGTCCAAACCTTTGATTACAACATGTTTCTTTTCTTTTTATAGAGACAATTTCCTCATTTTCACTTTCATTTTATAGATGAGTGTTCTAGAAAATTAAAAAGTTAATTTTTTTGAGTAATTATTTTTTTGTCTACTCAACTTATATGTTATAGAATTTCATTCTTAATCTGATCACATAAAATGTCTATTCCAGCTATCCCTTTCTACAACTTTTGTAACCTATATGTGTCTTCTACCAATGGTTAGTCACTTAAATTTCTCTTAACCTTAATACTATGGAACAATCTACATGAAGACAAAAGTATTTCCTCTAATTCCTTCTCACCAAACCTGTTCTTTAAAAAAATAATTCTGTTGTCTGATTGACCTTACCAACAACTCATTTACCAAATTTCTGATGATGGTCTACCTAGTATTCTACAATTTAAATGACCTGTTCTTACATTTCTTAGCAATGAATGAGTCTTCACACAACTACTGAGATCGTAAGAACAGCTTGTGCTTTCCTTGTCAGAGAATTTATGCACTTTCTCAACATAAGCGTGTTAAAATAGTTTGATTTCTTAACTCCCTTAAGCAGATATAAGCATTTAACATACAGGTCATTTCCTCTTGATTTTCACTGTTGAAACTATGCTTGCCCACCGTCAGTGCAATAGGTTCAAATCTAAACACTCAGATTGCAATGAACTTGGTGTCAGGAGACAAAAGCTGTGTGTATAATGCTAAGAGTTTGTGCTCTATGAAGGTGTGTAAGAGCTTTAGTCCCCTTCCACACCTGGGTTGTGGGGTTTGGATTTTTTTGTTTTCCTATGTTAGTTCTTCCCTTGGACTGGGGCCATATATCTGAATCCTTGGTCTTTATGTGAACTACACCATCCAGAGCTACAGACTTAAAAGCTGAGTCACCATTTTTCAGAGTTAGAAATAATTAGCTCTTTATTAACTATAGAATTTACCATTCAGATGAAGAATAATGAGAACAACATGGAGGCATAAATATACACAAACAACAAACACAAGCACATTTACTTTATGAATTGTCAAATAAAATACAAGAAGCATTTCAACCAATACAAATCCTAAATTCTTAAACAGTTAAATTTTATCAAATCAACAAGACCAATGTAACAAACAAGTATCAATTCAGTTGTGTACAATTCCAAAATCAGACCAGTTGTCCCAAGGATGGGACTTGGAACCATAATCCTTAAGAGACTCTTAAGAGTACCTGGATAATAGTTTGGACACCACTAGTCAAATAAATGTTACTCTGAAAAGGTCAAGAAACTCCTGGTTACAAAGCAAAAAAACCCAGCAATTCTCAAAGTGGTACTACAAACTGAACCTGAAGATCTCAACAAATGGGGTTATGTGTAACCTACGGCTTGTAATTTTGGTTCTAAGGAATTGAAATGTCAGTTCGAGCTGTTAAGACTTGCACTGAGACCAAAGATTAACAAAAGGCAAGGACTGATGCTTTGTTAGAGCCTCTTCCAGTCTATAGACTTGTTAAACCTGTTCCATAAAGATGTATCAGCTCAATACAAAAAAGCAGAACTCAGATCTTAGAAGAACTTACCCATAGCCCTCAGAAACGATGAGAAAGAAAACTTAAAGGGTTCGCAGGGTACCAATGCCTGGTTTTTCGTTGTCCCCGAAGCCATCAGCAGTCTCTTCAGATCCCATCACTGCCACCAAACTGTTAAAAAATAAAATTTTACTCAGTAAATTTAAAAAATCTTACTGGCTTTATTCAATGTCTCATAAATCGGGCAATCATATAAAAAGGGATTATGTACATCTTGCAAAATGAAATATATACTTAAGGAAACAGGAATAACGATATTAGTCAAAAAAGTAGGTTGGTTATTACAAATCACCTTCTTTTAGAAGAGAGTACTAATCTACGGGGCAGATTACCTAACATGCACTGATGAACTGATTACTGACTGGAATAATATTCCACTTCTAGGAGAGTTGAAACAATAATTAAGTTAGGTCTTTATTTGCAGATCTATGACCTAGCATAAGCTGTTTAGTTGTGAACTGTTGTCTTGTTTTTAACAAGTCACAACAGAGGGCATCATGTATCAACCAAAAGGTCAATAAATATCATTTGACAACCACATACACAAAAACAAATCATCAAACAAAGAGGCCAAATTTACAAGTATCTGATACAATTAAAGGGAGCTAATAGTTTCATAATCAGTTAAAGACTTTAGGTATACCCCTATGGTTCAGTAACATTTATAGGTCATATAAACCCCAAGGACATAGATTTAAGACTGGAGTCAAGGGAAGAAAAAAGGGAAAATAAAACTTCATTCCCAATTCAATAATGAACAAAGCGAGTGATTAAAAAAAATGTAAAAACAAAGGAATTACACACTATTTCTAAACAAAAGACTCAATCCTACCAACAGTAACCTATTCCTTCAAGTGTATATTTCTTCCAGGATAAGCTATGTATTATGCCATAATACCAGTATCTATATTATTTTTAAACTGAAATAATATCCATACACAAAAGAACACAGCTAGAAATCCCAGGAAAAACTTGAAAACTTATAAAAATATGAGTTAAACAATAAAAGAAACTGGGAATAAACTCCAAGAAAAAACAAAATGAAGATAACACATGAAATTACAAAACAGTGAAAACAGTTCTTAGAGGGGAATTTATAACTAAAAATACCAATATTTAACAAGCAGAAACTCTCACAACATAAAGTTTAAATTACAAATGATATTTTACAAAAAGAGCAATTCAATGCAAGAATGAAAAAGGTAACAGGGTAAGTGAAATGATACATGGAATATAGTAAAAACAGAAGAATTAACAAAACCAAAAATTGATCCTTTAACAAAATCCATAAAAAGCTCAACAACAAAAAAAATTGAAGTGTCAAATTACCTAATTTGATAATGAAAACCCATAAAAAACTCAACAAAAAGAAATTAAAGTGTCAAATTACCTAAATTGATAATTGAAAACCCATAAAAAGCTCAATTAAAAAAAAATTAGTCCCAAATTACCCAAATTGATAATGAAAGTGGTTTAATTATTACTGACCTTAAATGGAAGGAGGTGAAAAAATACTAATATTATGAACAATTTAATGCTGGCAATTTAGATAGCCTAGAAAATTGGAGATTTCTAGAAATACACAAATCATCAGAATTAAATCAAGAAGAAACAAAATTTAATGGTAACAGATACATGTAGTAATAAAAATCCTTCCAACAAAGATCAAAATGAAATGTTTCGCTACTGAATTTTATCACATATTAAAACAGCACTATCTAAAATGCACAGAAAGACATTACAAGAAAACTGAAGACCAACTTCCTGAGCAGATGCAAAAACCCTTAACAAAATACTAGTAAAATTAATTCAGTACACATAAAAAGCATTATTCACCATGATAATTCAAGAAACAAATGGCTCTTTATAATATACCACCTTAATAGGACAAAGACCATGATTATCTCAAATGATACAGAAAAGCACTAGAAAATTCAGCACCCTTTCAAAATGATAAAAATACTCAACAAATGAACAGAAGGAAACTACTTCAATATAACACAGAACAAGTGGAAAGACCACAGTTAATATATCAGGTGGAAAAAATAAAGTTTTCTTTAAAATCACAAACAAAGCAAAGATTCTAGGAGAAATAAGCCAAGTACAGAACAGGCATACAGTATTTGATTCCATTTATGTAAATTCTTTATAGAAACAAGAAAGTAGGGTGGTAGTTTCAAGGAACTAACATCAAAGCAAAGGGGAGTTGTTTAGTGGATATGTAATACTAAGTTTGAAAAATGAAAATGAAAACACTGAGACCTGTTCAAAACATAGTAGGTATTCTGAACAGTACTCAAGTATATAGACTGAGGAAAGACTAACATAGTACATTTCGGTTTTGTTTTTTTTTTTAACCTTTATAGAGATTTCTGAGTCTTTTGAAACTGTTTTACATAGTATGTAGGGAATGCACACAGTATTTTGCATTTCTGTTAAGTTCTAAATAATGCTGATGCTGGCAGTCCCTGGTTCCTACCTCCAAAGCCACCTCTGAAATATCTCATCTTTTATTCACTGGTCACAATACTTTTTCTTACACAAATCAAGAGCATTTCTGGGAAATAAAAAAATCAGTAAAAATGAGATTCCAGAGAACAAGGCAGTACATCATCTGAATAGTTAGGATCAAAAGCCTGTTTGGGTGTTATTGTTTATAAACTATACAGTTGCTGTAGTCATGTCTGATACAGGGATGAATCTGGCCAGAGACACTGGCACGTTCTCTTAACATTTAACCCAAATTTTGATTACTGACTGAAATACTAACCAGATATCCCTTAAGAGATCAAACAGTATAGAATCTTTATCTTTAAAATCACAAAATTTGGAACTGGAGGAAATGACATTATCATTGTATTAAGTTGCACTAATTGCATACTGATAGTGAGTGCTATCTGAATTTTTTCAATAAAAATAAAGACGTGTCAATCTTATATTTTGGCTCCTGCTATAGACTCAATGTTTGTGTCACCGTAAAAAGTTTATGTTGAAATTAAGCCCCAAACTGGTAATAGGAGATGGTGCCTTTGAAGGTGAGCAGGACATTAAAACCAGCACCAAGTGTACTTAGAAAGCTCCTATGTGCCTTCCACCACGTGACAAGAAGATGGCCATGCAGAAATCATGAAGTGGGCCCTCACCAAACACCGAACTGACCAATATGGTGATTTTCTGTTCAGCCTCCAGATCTGAGAAATAATTATCTATTGTGTATAAGGCACTTCTACCTAGAGTATTCTCTAATAGCAACCTGATTAATACAAGACAAATCCTGACACGTTTCACCTAGGTTCTGATTTTTATTATACAAAAGCCCATTCAGAGTATGTCACTGTCTATGACCGTCCTCCAAAGTGTGCATAAAAGAGCTATTAAACAATAGAGTCACTGGGTATGGAGAAAGAACAGGGTCATTTGCTATGGAGACAGTAAAATCAGTAATTACTATGAATTTATAAGGAAATGAACTTTAAGTGCTCTAAAAAAATCTCATTTTTTATGGAAAAGAAATTTAACTGAAGTTAGATTAATGAAACGACTCTTCTGTGAAGATTAGCAACTGATGGGTATGCTGACTGAAGAATTCAGCAAGCTTTAAACTATTCTAAAATAAACTTGCAAACAAGAGATTCAGCAGAAACATGAAGTTACAAAATTAATAACTAAGCATTTTGCTTTCAACTGCTATTTAGAATTAATGGGGAAACAAAATATTGTTTTATGTTTAAACTGCACATTTTTTTCTTAAGAAAAAGTGTTAACAGTACTGGCAGCAAATAAACTAAACATTGATTAACAGGAAAATATTCTGAATTTTATTTTTGCATGTTTTCTCACGTACACATTTACAACTGTGTCACATTTCTTCTGTATGAATTCCTTATTAGGTATTTTACAATGTGTACAGAGGAAGGAATATATAGTATTTAATAGGCTATTGCAACAAAACAATAACTTATGGCCTTGTAAAAATCTCTGCCTCTTAAAACATTAAACTAAAACATTACTTTTTTAGCTTTGCTAATAAATTGTTTTAAGAATTAAAACAGTTTGCAACTAATATCAGTACATAACAGTAAATACAATGTCATTTTTATAGAGACAATTGGTTTATCAGTCATTTGACCAAATGAAATACCTTTTTAAAAGGTTTCAATATTTTGCTTAAGTATGAAACAACTGTGATTCCAGACTACTCATATGCAATGTGTTATGTTCTTTATCTTTCAGTTTATTTTTAAAATATAACTGAATACCTATTTAACTGTATTAATTTTACAGAATGTTTTAAAATTCTTAAAGGTAAAATTTTAAAGATTTCTTTTCATATATTCTTTAATGAATAACCAAATTCAAGGGAGATTTTAAACAATTGTCATAAAAATTAATAAAGGACTAGGGACATAAATGGCCCCAAGAAGGCATAAGAACTTCAATCCATCCTCTGGCTTTGGTTGGCATTTGGTTTAAATTCCATTGTATTTAAAGCACTAGACTTAGAACTAGACTAATATAGCCTTCAGGGGCTCTAAGGGAAAAAATGACTCAAATACTTAAGGCTTTTAACCCTATAAATATATAACTTATGAATATGAATATTAGTGGCACAGAAAAAACTTAAAAGGTGGAAACAGCAAGAGAAGGAAGCACCATAATAATCTACAAGGTGAGAATCAAGTGGGAAGAAAAATTTCTAATCTCCCACAAAATACCAATAATATGTGCCAACCATCACTTAAAATGAGCTGAAAGGTGTTTTCTGTCCTCGAAGAGTCACATTAATGCAACCAAATTTTAATTAACTGCTTAGAATCATTTAATATTTGTATTTATGACTCATTACTTTTAAAAGTGTCACACTTGCAAATGAAAAACAAAACTACAAAGGATTTGGTAGTTATCTAAAATAAAGCCTTGCATTTTAAATAGATCTTTTCTTTAAATCAAAGACAACTTGGAATATTAAATCCTTTTAAGCATTGCTGTCTAAAAAATAAAAAATAAAAAATGAGAAAAAGCAGTCTGAACTTGCCAAGTTTAATCAGCATCCATTCTCAGGAACTATTATGTCCTCTTAAATGTCTTGTGTTAGTGAGAAGATAGTTCGGGCTTCCCAGTGAGAACTGAGAATTATGACTGGATAGTCACACATTTTTCAGAAAAATTAAAAGTAGCTGAAACTGTATAAAAACATTCTCTCTAGAATACTATTTTTCCCCAAGTACCTTTTCTCTTTAGCAATACTAACTCTTCAAATGAATTTTAATGTCCTAGAATAAAAAGTCTGCAAGATATTGCAGTTTATTTTATATTCGAAACTTTTATTACAAATTCAAATTTTGTGGTTGCATGTATAAATATGTAAAATAAGCAACACACAAGCACATATAAAATTTAGGGTAAGCTTAAACATCAAGTTCCAATTTATCTTTAAAAAGATTCAAAACTCATGTCACAACACAACTATTCCAACACAAAGCAGTATAGACAGAAGACTAAAATAAGAATAAGCAAAACTCTTCAATAAGACTTCCAAAGAGTATGCTGTGCTAACAAAGATTTAAGCACTATAGAGAAAGTTAAGGAAGCATATTTTGGTTGCTAAGCAAAACGGAAAACAGAAACCTGTCCAATGCTAGAGGATTGAATGGAGAGTTTCATGGTAAGGTGATATGAAAATATTAAGCAAGAAAACGAAATGAAAGGATTTTTCATTTTATAGTTTGCCCAGAAAAGGAGAATCTCCCATTTACATTATCAGATACTTTTATTTAATGTGACGTTTGTGGGGGGAAATGAGGCCAAATGATTATTTTTAGAGTTTCCAATGTTAATGTTTTCTTATATGTTGTCATCTTTAGAAAATACCATCAAGGTGTATAAATACTTAAATAAGTAGTAAAATGTCTGGGATGGAAAAATTCAGTATCAAATCAGGGATTATTTTATAAATGCAACTTAATTGTTGCTAGTTTTCCTTATTAAACAAACTGATAGGGTCCAGAACATCCACAGAATAAAATGAAAAGAAAAGCCAAATAGAATCAATAATCCTATTCGTACACAGTATAAAGCAATGTATGGTTTGATATGTAAATGAGACTGACTGGCTTTAAAATGAACTTCATGCTTCAAGGCCAACATGTCTACAAATGTCTGTAGAAGTAGTTAGGGCAGGCCAACATCTTTATGATGTCGCATTATGTGCTGGTTCTTCTCTGAAGGTCTCCGGAACCCTTTCTTGCAGTACTCACAACGGTGAGGGTAGTCTTTCGTATGAATAGAAATAACATGCCGTTTGAAGCCTGAGGCATCTGTAGTGCTATACTCACAGTACTCACACTGATACACCTTCCTGCCACTGTGTGTCTTCATGTGCTTTTTAAGCTCATTCTGTTGCCTAAATCCCTTTCTACATCTCTTACATCTAAAAGGCAGATCCTTTGTGTGAACTGAGAGAATATGGCGACTTAGAATAAATGGATCTGCAATCTTAAAGTCACAATGTCTACATTGGTGCATTTTTTTACCCTTGTGGGCAGCCATGTGTTTCTTGAGTTCTGAAGGCCTGTGAAAGCCTTTATCACACATGTCACATTTATGGGGGTAGTCCTTCGTGTGAACTGAAATTACATGTCGTTTCAAATCGCTTGAGTTCGAACTCTTGTGGTCGCAATGCAAACACTGGTGTGTTTTGCTTTCTTGATGGATAAGAGCATGTTGCTGCACCTCTTTGGTATCTGAGAAAGTCAGAAGACAAATGTCACACTTGAATGGCATGTCTTTACTATGCTTAGTTTTTACATGCGTTTTCAAGTTAGAAGAGTCTGCAGACCGATATTCGCAGTACTGGCATTGATACGGCTTCTCCCCGGTATGGATTCGCATGTGCTTTTTTAGCTCTGAAGGGTGACGAAAACCTTTACCGCACTCCACGCAAATATGAGGAAAGTTCTTGCTGTGAACTGCCAAAAGGTGGCGATTCAATAACCCTTGTTCAGCTGTCTCATATTCGCAGAATTTACACTTGTGCATTTTGTTGGTTCCTTTTTCTTTATGCACCATTCTGTGAGTAAACAAAGCCCCAGCGTGGGAGAAATGCTTCCCACACTCATCGCATTCGATGGCCTTCTCTGCCTTGCTGGTCAGCTTGTGGCTCTCCAGGTGGTTGTGTAAACTTATCTTCTTGTTGGTGGTGTAATCACAATCAGTACAATGGTACTTCTTCTTGGTAAGGTGTTCAGGATGGTTTTTCATGTGTCTTTTCAAAAAACCTCTTGACTTAAACTTTTTCCCACAAATCATACAAGGATAGACAGTCAGAGGAAGTCCGTCAGGGCCGATTATTATTGCTAAGAAAAGAAAACAAAGGAGCATGAATGGTCAATCAATTTCTATTTATTTTGGTTTCTTAAAGATTTTAAGTATGTGTGCCCTGAACATTTTTTGTAACATTTTGTTAAGCAATCTAAATTAGGTTACCTAGCATTTCTGCTGTTCAACAAAAGAAGAATAATAAGAAGTAATTTGTTCAGAAATCTCAAGGAGTATGAATACATCAATCTCACTTCCAGTTTAAAATAAAATTATTAACGTTATACTTAGAAAGCTATAGAAAATCATTCATAAAATAAAGTTCAAAATTCTAGCTTTAGTTATTCCAAGCCAAAGTCAGGCTAACTTAAAACTTAACATGCCCTAGTGGATTAGCAGCTAGATCTGCTGCTTCCCAAAAAGCCCAGTCCACAGACATCCCAAGGACCCATGTTCATGTCCTGAGGCCAAAAGGAACAAGCAACATGAACAACTAAATAAAAATTAAAATGTGTAAGAAAAAATTTAACCATACTCACAAAATTTGTAGTATGTAAATCAGTAAAAAAGAATACAGGAAAGGAACATGTCCAATGAACAATTAAAGTTATTTATCCTCCTCATCTATAGATTAACTGTTGGCAGAAATATTCACTAAATTTCTTCCTTTTAAGTTATCTGTTACATTTTAAGGATCAATTTTCACTTCCACTAACACCACCTAAGATTTTAAATCTTTTTCCGGAATGTCTAATTAAAACATTTTTCTTTTTATCCATGGAAATCATACATGAACATCACTGAATTATTAAAATTATATTTTCAAAGTCAATACACAAAAAGTACACATAGTATATGGCACTTAAAATAGTAGAGTATCATCTGAGAGCTTTCAAAGCACAGTGCACACTGAAACTGAAACTTGCATGCCCCTCACCTGTTTGGTACTGCCTGGAATCAGGTCTTCTCCTTTTCTTTGGTTTTTGTTTAGCCAGTCTGCTGACCCCAGTAGACTCATCTATGTGTAAGAGGGCACTTGCAGTGCCATTTCGGTTATCAATTTCATCAGAGTTGTTACCTAGTAATGTACATTAAAAAACAAAATTATACAATATTTTTCAAATTACAAAAAAAACTTAGCATTTAGTATTCTTTATTAACTACAACAATAAGAAGCCATAACAGTCATGAATCACAGAAATTTCCTCTTTTAAGTAATGGATTTTATAGCCATGTTTACATACATTACTACATGAAATATGTAGCCTACAAATCTAGGACTTTGCTACATAAACTCATTGACATTTAAAATTGTAATGTCATGATCCACCAGTAACAAGATTAAAACATTTACATTTAAAAGCCAATGGGTTTCTTACATAATACAGTCAAGAAGGTAATTCAATTAAAATTAAAAGGCAAAAAGATAGACTATATAATTTTACCCTACTTTTCTTAAGTACTTAGAGTGGTACTTTCTATTTCTGAGAACCTAAGATCATAGTCACCAATTTTCAATATTAATGAACTGATACTCAAAAATCAAGCAGTTCTTTGAGCTGCTGTATGACTTACTGTATGTTGCTGCCCAGGCTATTGGCATGAAGGTTTTGATTTCACTGTCATCTATTTGCTGTTCATGTACAGCTGCTGCTGCTGCTGCTGCTGCTGCAACAGCAGCATCTTCCTCTCCTACAATCACTTCCATATAAACTTCATCTGCAATTTCAGTCACACCTAAGTATAGAAGAATATTTTGTGACCAGATTATCAGATAGGAACTCTATTTTTATTTGACTTCAGTTAACAGATACAGAAAGAAAAACACTAGAACCTAAAATTTTTAACAGATTATCTATTTATATATAAATACTTAATTTACATAATACAAATATATATTTTTCTCCTAGCACATACACATATACTCCAGAAATAGATTATGAATGTGGTCTTTCTTGGCTTTCACCATAATTAGGTATTAACATAACAACCTGAGCATACACGAAGAGTCAGTAAGGTTAGCTGTGGGAATATGGCAGCAATAATCTCTGTAATGGTGTTATTATTCTATTCAAATACAAGTTTCCTTTAAAAAAATTAAAGCATATGGAATTTGAAAATTGTCTCCCATATAAAGGTCACCTACTTACTTAAATCTTCATCTTCTTGCTGAGAGTCGTTGACTGTCATGTAAACCATCTTTTCTCTTGGCACACGAATAGTGCTATTCTGATCAAGTAACTCAAGTCCATGATCATTCTCAGGCTCGCTCTCCACAATGTCTACGGTACCACCTATCAGGAAAGATGGCAGCTCTTAGAATTTATGTGAAAACTACATTTCTACCTGTTTTATGTAACTAAGTAACTGCCCCTTCCAATATTTTTATAACAGTTCAATGGAATGCTGTTTTAAAAACTATTTTCAGAAAAGAATTCAAGAGACCTCATCTAAATCACTCAAAAGTAATCAGGTTGAAAGATTTAGATGAGATGTATAATGTTGAAAATTTCCTATTACCTAAGTCATCCTCTCCAGGGTCAGCTTTAAAAATGTAGACCTTAATGACTTCAGGACATGTGCCATCTACTTTACAAGGATTGGCTACTGTTTCTGCATCCAGAGTCATTCCAGAGGAACCCTCCTGTTGCATTTTGCCACCATCATCCACTAAGAAACAGAAGATACGTAAGAATAATAAAAGCATCATTTAAATAAAACGTTACTATTTTTGAAAGTTTTTTGCAAAATACAAAAGATTTCACAAATCCCTAATTTAACACATAGTAACTGGAATGATTTTACCTACAAAGTAGAAGATTCAATGAATATATTTTCAAAGTCTAAAGTGCGTGAGGTATTGAGGTAGAAAAAAAAGACTGCTGATAGCCTTGAAAATTAACAATAATTTGTTAATGACATTTTTACCTTTGTATCTATTTATATACATAGAGCAGAAGCATTACTATACCCTTAAAGATATTGGGAAGAATGGTCTAGTGCCAATTTCAGGATATACTGGTTTTAATAGATAAATATTATATCAGCACTCTCATGAATGCTACGGTTCTATTAGAATTATAATTTTTAACATCAAATGATTTTCAGAAATGTACAATACAATGATCACTGCAAGTACTAATGTCAAGTCTGCTTTTAAAAGTTAGTTTGGCTGAACTGTGTTGAATGAATTACAATGGGATAAGAATGAACAGAATAATAGAGACCAGTTAAGAGGCTATTCAGGGGCACAAATAAGAGATAATGGTGAGTTTATCTAAAGTGTACAGACAGAAATTCTTAGTGAACTCAATCAACTATATAGACAATATTTATATAAATAACATAACATAACATACTTCAGAGAAGTACACACTTCATAGAAGTAACGAGTCTGGTCATTACTGGCAAACGCAGTAAAGCATACATTTCAACATTTTTCTCACAAACCTAATAGAAGTCTAGTTTTAGGTAAGTCAAACTAGAAATTTGTAAAATCTGTTTCACATTTAAAAAAAAAAAAAAAAAGTTACCCTTACTGACCAATGGAGGCACAAATGATTCCCACAGTAGAAGTTCAAAGAACATAAAATAAATATTTCATATTTTAAAACTTTATGAAAGTATCAAGTAACTGTTCAGTATTTTGTTTAGGGAATTTTGAAAACTAAGAAAGACTGACATATAGTGCCCTCACAACGAAACCTTTCATCACTGCTATCCACTTATGGTAATCAACTGCTATATTTAGACAAAAAAAAGCTTGGCAAACCTAATGAAATATAGCACACATACAATTTAATTCATCATGAAAGATGAATTTACTAAAACAAAAAAAAAATGTTCTCCCTGCTCTAGATACAACTGGCCTATCTAGTATAATTGAACATGAAGGAATAGAACCAAATTCAGAAAACATTGACTTAGATTTTGCACTACCTACACCAAGCCTTATCATTTCCCTTTCTAGCATTCCCTCACTAAATAACATTTTGTTAGTTGTTGGATGGTATTTATGTTTTATTCAGTTCAATAAGGAATCCAACTATAAATCAAACTTTGGGATCAGTACTAAAAACACACTATATTTTTTTACCCATAGTTTCAGGTTTCAGCTATGTCTTTAGGCCTTACATAACTTGCACCTTAGCAACCTTAGCCATCTGAGCCACAGGGTTGTGCCAAGGGACGCAAGTTTTTAAATACTAAACTCTGACATTCATAATCCAATGAGAAAGCAAATAATGAACAAATGATCTTTTTTTAATGTTAATACCAAATATACAGTTACCATTTATTAAGGGATTATTATAACAATTTAATGTCTATGAAGGGTTGGGGTGGGGTAAAATATTGCTAGCATTTATAGTAGATCAAACTAAGAAATCTGATTAACAACTCAGCTAAAGAAACTGTGGTGATAGTTTGACTACTATTTATTTTTATTTTAAAATCTGAATAAATAATTTAAGATTTGACATCATTCATGTACTTCTGCAAATGAAGTTCTTTGAAAGATCAAAAAAATGCATGTCTAAACAAAATTCCTAAATGGCTTAGAGATGAACTTAGTATTTCAAAAGCCAAAATTAAAATGTGAAAACACAGTGACACTAATGGCTCACTGTAATATAACACAATGCATATACAAGAACGAACTCTGGCAGTACAAAGTAACACAGAGCTGATTAATGGTCTTGGTGAAAAACATTTTACTAAATGCTCTTTTAGTAAAGGAGGTCAGACTGAAGCAGGTTGAGAATTCTATGCAAGAGGTGAATTTTCTTAAGAAGTTTAGTTTGAAAGAAAACAAAGAGAATAATCAGTTTAACTGCACCAAGGAGATTTTTGTTTAACTGACAAAAATACTTAAGTACTCTCATAACTTTGGGGGATCGTGTGGGGGAGGACAAGGTGGGTTTTATAATTAAGTGAGGGTTAGGACATGCTGAATTTTATCAGTGCATCTGTATCAGTGGGAAAGAGAGAAAAAAAGTAAAAGCAAAGAGGAAATTTTTCTTAAAAGGAGGAAAAGTGTGTCAATGGGAACATAGCGAAACGGTTTGGGATTAGATCCAGGATCTGAGCTTAGAAAGCAGAATGCAGGAGATTTTGACTGGTGGTTTCAACCAGACAGACACAAAAGGGAAGTACTTTGGTTAATAGTATAAGAATGCAGACTACTTAAGATCTTGAGAAGTGAGGGAGAACAAGGTGATGTAAAAGTTAATGACATCAAGGGTCAAAAAGATCAGCTGGTTCAATTCTTACATACATACATACATACATAAATATTTGAAGTATTTTTTACTATGATTTATAAATGTAGTTAATGGGGTCAAAGAGATGTCAAGTCCTTTTGAACCTGATTTGAAGCGAAATATTTTTATGTTGTAGCCAACAAAAGTTGCTAGTACTTTCCTAAAGGAGGCTTTGAACGCCCAGCTGAAACAGCAGAAGACATACATCAGTCAAACAAAGCAGAATAAATCTGTAACTTCCATTAGAGGATTCATCTCTGAAAAGTCTGACTTGTTTATGCAGTTTGCTTCTTTTAGGGGGATTTATAAAGTAATTTTCAACAGACACCCTCGTCTGTCAAATGTTAATCTTTATAACTAAAAAATAAAATCTTGATATCCCCTCACATCTGTGACACTGAATATTATCCAAAAGACTAGAAACAAGTATTGCTGAGAATGTGTGGGAAAAAGGGAACACATTTACATTTTTGCTGGCGTATTAGCTACTTCAGAAAACAAATGGAGTTTCCTCAAAAAGAAAGTAAGAAATTTCATATGATCCCATTATTCTACTTCTGGGTATTTACCCGGAGACAAAAAACACTAACTCAGACATATGCATCCCCCCATTTATGCAGAGCATTTATATAAAATAATCAAAATGTGGAATCAATCTGAATGTCAGTGACAAGTGAGTAGATAAAAGAATGGAATAATATTGCTATAAAAAAAGATAAAATCCTGCCATCTGCAGTAACATGGATACACCTGGAGCAATTACGCAGTGTGAGATGAATCAGAAGGGAAAAGATGAACAGTGGATGGCTGCACTTATATATGGTGAAACAAAACAAAAACATGTTTTATACTCCACAGAATAAAATTAGAGGTTAAGAGAAGAGAAAGGAAAGGGGGAAGATATTTTGAGTAAAAGGATTTAGTTATTAGATGAAGGAAATCTTGCACCATTAGTGATAAATAATGCATTATACATAATGTCGATTTTCTCCTTAAATCTATATGGTTATAATGCATGTTCCTTCAATAAAATTTTGTAAAGTTCATTTTTGCTGCAGTCAAAAAGCAATGAAAAATAAATCAGATTATTAAAAATGTGGTTTTTATTTTAAAATTGAATACAATAGCTTTAAAAATTAAAATAAAAATCCTGAATACTGGCAAATTTATTTATTTCAGTTTGCAAAATTTCACTATTTACCTGAAGCTTGGTGTAAAAAATATATCTGGTTGTTTCTAATTTTTTCAAATATAGGAAAAAGCTTAAAAATCTACCTCAGTAAAGCTAAGTCATTCCACTACTAGGTGAAAGTAGAGCACCTTGAAATTCCACCTGGAAAGTGTCCAACTAATTTTGTAAAATTATTTAAGTAAAAAGCATTTTAAAGTGACATAATAAACTTTAGTTGTCTCTGCTATTACCAAAAAAATGGCACTATGCTTTCTATCTGCTGTTGGATTTTAAACAGATTCTTTAAATGCCAAATAAAAATGTACCATATACATATACAAATATATTTTTATTTGTGGTTTCTGCACAATTATCTGTTAACTAAGAACTAGATTTTTAAAACATAGTTTCTGCAAATAAAGAAGTATATTTCTGGAAATTAAGACTGCTTTTAAAAATAACCACCTTTTGTGTAACTTTCTACAGCATCTTTGGTACTTCTAGATATTTTCTTACCTTTCCCAGAATAGAAAAGGTAAAAGATTTTGGATATACATAATTTACCTCAATTAATTAACTGAGTTAATTAACAAGTGATAAGGGGAAAGAATGAGAAAGATGTCTTTAGAATTCAGTCTTTCCTTTTCAGTTATGTTATCATATCTCTCTAAGTTTCTAGAGAGAATTCACTTTCAGAAGAAGAAATGTTCGTATTAGAATTACATTGAGTTGTCATTTGTTTTTTGAGAGATCAAAATCAAGTTGTAAAGTTTATTAACCACAGCCCACTCTAGGACCAATAACTATTTGATTTTTCCCCCCCGAGTTTCCAACCAAATACACCTAGACACTGCTACAAAACATCCCTCCTGACACAAAGATTCAATCATTTCACTTTCCTGTTTTTCTTTTACTAACTAGTAAAATGAACTAATATCTGCCTCCTGCATTCAAGTCTTTTCTTTTCCAACACCATCACTCCCACCAAAATACTTGCAGTGTCATAATTAAGTATAAGCAATTCTTTTTTCCTTTCTGTTTCTCTAACCTGTAAAATGAAAGGCTAAGTTTTGCAGCAATGATATATTTTATTGTGCTCAAATTCTATCACTCAGAATTATCAATAGATTTTATGAGATGAGGTATTTAATATGTAAAAGAATAGAAGAATGTAAATATTTTAAATGAAAATTATAACAAAAAAATTTTAAACAGCAAATCCAAAAACAAATCCATTTAATTGCTTTAATAAAACAAGTTCTAATTATTTGCTTGCATAGTCTTCTAAATCTTATGCTCCCCTCTTATGACTCTCAATGGGTAGAATCATAAATTTGCCCAATGCAATTTTGTCTTTACATTTTTAGATGTGCAACTAAATTTGGATTTACAACACACAAACACAATACTAATAATCTCATTTAAAAATAAGTGATTATAAGTCTCAAATGCATTCCATTTCACATTTTCTCAAATTCTCACCACCAGCTAACCACTGATTTCTATTTTGCTCTGAGAACAGAAAATCATGAGATTCCAGCAACTTCTACTCTACTCACCTATCAACAAGAAAAGCTATAACTTCTGTTTTTCCTATTTCCCAAACTAATACTGTGTATCATACTTAAAAGCATCCAATTCCTCAGCTTCAGCACAAAATCATATTTTCTGTTTAGTGTTAAGCAATAATATCACACCATGAATTTATCTCATAACTTCTATAGGAGTATTTTCATCAAAGTTATGCCCTCTCTCCTCTTTCAACAATAAAGTCACCTTCTTTAGGATACCATTTCTACTGTAAGTGACTGCTTTTCTCCCATTTTTCCATTCTCTAAACTCACTTCAGTTAGGTTCTTATTCAAACATCACCAAGACGTTCATAAGAAACACCATTCGCTAATTCAAAGGACTTAGGCTATTTGCCTTAGTCACAGTACTTGACATAGATGTTTGTTCTACCTTGTGACTCACTTTCTCCTGGAAACCCCTAATTCTCAAGCCATGCCCTCTGAGTCCTTTGTCAGTGCCTCTTCATACTACCTTTTAATATACCACACCTCAGTTTTAGTCATTAGCCATCTTTCCTTTATAAATAATGAATAACTCTTTTGGTAACTTTATTTTGTTTTACAGTTTAATATTCCTCTGTGTACTAGGAACTCTTCATTTAGACCCACTAACAGTTCAGGCCTCTTTCCTGATTTCTTGGTAGTGCATTATCTTTTTGATGTCCATCAGAGTCAATCTTCATAAAATGCCATCTTCACAAGGCATCCCTCACTATTATGGTAGTTCCAAATTTCTTTTTTGAGTTTTTACTTTGCCAAAGTCATTTCTAATATACACTTAAAATTCACTTAATTGTATCTGTATACCCTTCCTAGAATGCAATAACCTCCATGAGAGGAAATAACTTCCATCTATTCTGTTGCTTGATCCCCATAGCCTATACAACACTGTCAGGCATAAAGTAACTATTCAACATTCATTTGTTAAATATGTAAATGCAAACCCTCGAATAAATGATTAGTAAGAGAAAAAACCTGAAAAATACTCATCTAATGAAAAAAAGCAATAATAGGTTGAGATTATATTTTCAATGCATATCTACTTCATCCATTATGAAAGATGAAACTAACAATGTATCATGCCACTCATATATTTAAGTAGTTATTTTCTGTTGCATAATTTTAAGTATAAACTTTTGATATATTTTAAATTGTTTTAAAAATCACCACCAACTTTTTCATTCTTGAGTCCTCTCTGTGGATTCGCTTTTACTGTTTCATTTGCTCAACTGATTACCCAACAGCAATTCCATCATCCTGAATCCTTATGGTTCTAAAACCTCTATAAAATTCTGGACACTTGGGAAAGTTATGTGTGATTTCTCCTTGAAGAATAAATTGGCTGAGTAAGTAATTCTTAGTCAGTATCCTGAGAATTTTTAGACACTTGCTCTATCTGAGGATATGAGTATTTTGATGGGGTTACCCAAATAACTATGATTATGACTTGATTATTCTGTTAAATTTTAATAACAATGAATTACCTGATCTGATTCCATTCATTCTTTAATACCAAGACAAAATTCACATACTACAATACTCATCTGTTCTTACAATGTTTAACTACATAATTCACTGGTTTTTTAATAATAAAGTCATAAACTTGTACAACTATACCATAGTATTCCACTAGTCGAAAATGATGTCTGTACTCTTTAGACAGATGATCACCTTCTACAAAGAGAGTTAAATTAGGTAGCCATGAATCTATCTTTTTATAAGTACACTTATTGTAAATAGCCCATATACTGATTATACTTATCACAATGTTTTCAAAATCATCCATGTGGTAGCATGTATCAGTGCTTAAGTTCTTTTAATGCTCAAATAATAAACCTTATGGCAACATCAAATTTTTTAAATAAAAAACTGATTTGCATTATAGTTGATTCTACTTTTTTTAGCTACTATGGTTAATAAAGTTGCTAAGAATACTTGTGTAAAAATGGTCATGTCAACATGTTTTCAATCCTCCTAAGTATCCATTTAGGAGTATGATAATTCTATTTAACATTTTTGAGACACTGCCAGTTATATCTAAAATGTCTTATCTTCTCGCTTTTTAGAGAGTGTCCTTGAAACACAATCTTCAAATTTTATGAAATTCACTGTTTCTCTTTTGTTGCTTGAGCTCTAGGGGGCATAGCTTAGACACCACTGACTAATGCAAGTTCAAAAATAACTACACCTATGTTTTTTTCTTAAGAATTTTAGACCCTATAATTCAAGTATTTTATCTGTTTTGAGTTTATATTTATGTGTTTTAAAGAAAGTCCCAGCATCGTTCTTTTATATGTGGACATCCCATTATTCCAGGCTCTTTACTGAATCCATTCAATGAACTATCTCAACATCCTTGTTTAAAAAAAAATTAAGTCAACTGATCATAGTTAACTGATCATATGGGTTTTTTTTTTAGATTCTCAATTCTATTCCATTACTTTATCTTTAAGTCAATATTGCAGAGTCTGGACTAAGGCAGTCTTTCTCTTTATCTGGGAATGTCTTTTGAGTTTTTTTATTATTAAAGATTAGTTTTGCTGGCTAAAGAATTCTTAGTTGAAAGTCCTTATTTTCATCACAATAGTGAATATTAATGTTTTACTGCTCATTTCCATGTTTCCTAATGAAAAACAACTACTACTTTTTGAGTTTGGTATATGCCATGAATAATTTCTGACAACTGAACTTTCCCACTTATATGTGCACAATAATAATGTTATTAAATTTGATGAGTTCTCAGTCATTTCATTTTGAAATATTATTTCAATCCATAATCTAGCTCTCCCTTCGTCCTATAATTATGTATGTTGGTATACCAGTTGTCTGATATTATTCCATAAGTCTAAGTAACTATGTTCATTCTTTTCATTCATGAACAAGTTAAAAACAGCTTTTTTCAATAACTGCCTCTGGATTTTTTGACAATTTCTGGGAAAAAAGCTATTCACAGGTAAACTCAGAGTTCAGACAAAGACAGTTTTACAAGTGTTATTTTCCAGAGATACATTAAGGAGATCAAGTAACAACATTTATGTGAAAATAGGAATAAAAGGGGCTCAAATACCTTTCCAGTTCCATTAACTAATAATCTATATATAACATGTTTATAGCTTAGGAGGATTCATATGAATGTGTATGTTAAAAGTTCACAATATTCACAAAACAAGATTGTTTTGTTTTTGAAATAAACACTCCCTATAATACTACAAAGGCATTAGTTTCCACGAGCATTCATTCTCATTCTTTTTATAAAACTAAAGTCTTTCTGAGTTTCATCAGACTATAAAAACTAATCAAGACACCACTCCTAAAATATCCTTATTCACTTTGCAGAAATATTTCCTTATGTTTATCACTTTTTTAATCTGAAATTTTACTGTTTTCCACTTGGAGTGAAGTACAAAGGAATGAAAGAATACATATATAAGACATTAAAAATACAGAATAAGTATTTTATCATTTGTTAAAATTACTAGAATTTAAAAAAATTATACTGATCCTCACAGTTTATTCAATTTGATATACTTTGTGTTTCATTAATTTATTCTTAAACCTTTTTTCTACTAAAGTAATGAAATATTGAATTACTGAATAATTATTATAACCAAAGTCAGTTAATTAGAAACCAAAGTTAGGTCAACTGTTCAAAATAAACTACCTGGTGCAATAAAAGCCATAATATCCATAAAACGTCACATATGAAATTATTAACACTTATCAAGCTAAAATATTTCACACCTAATATGCATACAGTTTAATGAGGAAGATCACTACAGATCTGTCCCCAGAAAAGACATATCAATGTAAAAGTGACAGTACTTAGACTGCAAAATTAGTTATGCTTATAACCATGAGCATGTATCTAAAATGTAATACTGTGACAGCATTAAAAAGTGGTATGTGATAGGCACTAAAGATTATAACACTATTAAAGAATAACTTCTTATAATTTTGGAGACCATATTATTTAGACATCTATTTAGAGTCTCTAATCTATACATGTTGAGTAAATGTATCAATGAAACTGAGATTCCATCACGACAGGAAAAGCAAAAAGTTTGACAGTCGATAGCAGCATCCAGCTTTTATATTCACGGGAAAGAGATATATTTACTGTTAAATGGAGCACTTAATTCATCTATTTTGTGAAACTATTCCAAAGAAGTTTTATCATTCCAAAGTCCACGATAACTCATGTTTAAAACAGTAAGGAAATACGTGATTAATAAACTGAAGCCCACATTAATGTAGAAACAATATCTAAAATCCAAAGCTAAAAATGTGGAGACACTTATCCAGGGATTCTAGAATCATAAATGATATCAGCTACCTATTTATACCCTAGCTGCTAAGTAATAAGAAAGTTGGACTCACCTAAGAGTATAAAGTCAGTTATTAAATTCTGAATCACTCTGAAGTCTCTATAAATTACTTATAAGCCTTCATATCTACTTTAGCTCAAAACAATTAAACTAACATAATCCAAAGTGAACGGTGAATTAATCTAATTATGATCATTATTTGAAAGGACACTTGTCAAAAAAAGGTAAGAAGCTGAGAACTGACACTATAATGAAGATAAAAAGATATTTTTTTCAAGATGAACCCCTTTCAAGTTTCAGCAGTAATTTGACAAGGTATTGTAACAGACTAATTACATCTTTCATACTCATAATATCAGTCCTATTCCACATCCTCTCTTTCTCTTCCACCCTGGTATAGAAATAACTTTTTAGTTTGTAATATTTCACTTGTTTATCCAACAGATCCAAACTAAAATAACAAGGCACAGAGGCTTCTAGTTTATCTTAATTTTTAAGAGTAACTCTAGAAAATGTCACTCAAATGTATATTTAAAAAGACAGCCTTCAAAACACCTTTGACAATCACTATGGCCCCAAAACTTACAGGAAATCATAAGGTAGTCCTCGCAGTTGCTTTTGTCATCATCTTGTTGGTCCACAGGGATCCCATTGGCATCTATGACTGCTTCAGAAGCACAATCTGCTACCAATACTTCTTCTGAAACTACTTCTGGTGTCAGAGGGTCAGTGACGATTTCTGCTTCTACTATGCTATTGTTAACAATGTGTTCAACGTGCCTAATATCAGACACATGTATAGATTCATTTGTCAAGACGTGTTCTGGAATAGACATTGAGGCTGAAGTCATGTTAGAAGCTAAAACATCATCTGGGACAGTGCAATGTGCTAAAGAAACTTCTTCGGTTACATCTGAGTCAAGTACTTGCTCAGGAATGATGACATTTTCAGACACATCTGCTTCTTCTAAGATATCTGAGCACTGAACATCCTCTATGACAACATCCTCAATAACATCTTGGATTACAACTGAGTCTGGATCATCAGGAACAAAGTTATGTACAGTTATATCTGAATCCACAACATCAGAAACAAAAACAGTTTCTTGTACTTCCACAACAATTTGATCACCATCCATGTGAGTAGCATCAGTTCCTTAAAAAAACAAAAATTAGAATCACACATTTCAGGTAGGAATCACATGACTATCTCATATGATGTAAATACTATTTTATTTCCATCGGGACACAAACTATTGTCTCAGTTTTCTCAAACATTAAAAACTAATTAAAATCAGTTTTCTCAAACATTAAAAACTAATTAAAATCAGTTTTCTCAAACATTAAAAACTAATTAAAAGATAAAGCACCTTATTTTTTTTGTTTATATAGTAAGTAGAAAATTTTAACAAAAAAACTATTTCCACTCAAATCTAGTCAATTAACATGTAAAAATACTTCTAAGAAAAAAAATCAGGAACCCCATAAAAAATTCCAAGCAATACCATAAAATCTTAAGAAATAGTTATAAAAATAATGCAAATAACAAATTCTGATGAGCAATAATTTCCCTTCTTTTTTTTCCCTTTTTACCCATCTCCCATATGTTTTCTTTTCACTCCTCCTACATACTTCTTTTCTTCTCTTTAATTCTTTCACCCCTTATAATCTTCCCAATCTATTTTGTAGCAATATTCAACCAATACTATTCATCTGTAATTGAAAATTTTGAAGTTACCCTCTGAAATGGAGGAAGTAAAATATCAAAGCATAAATGAAGAGCAATATTAAAGACCACAACTATTTTTTGTTTTTGTTTATAAAGGAAAGGATAACTGGTTAAGGAGCTTCTGCAGATAGTTAAGAAGAATGAAAAAATCCAGTTTTTCTGGATTGGTGAAAGAAAAGACTAGCTGGAATTGGGCTTCTCCCAACTTTACTAGCATATTCCACTTCTACCTAGCTTCTCTTTTAGTCCCCCCAAACCCCAATTTCAGAAAGACACCAAGAATATAAGAAGTACTAATCTATATTAGTTAACTCTGAAGTTAAGGGTGGAAGTTATAAGTGTAAATCAAGTTAGACCCCAGTAAGATATTTAAATGACTTCATAATGGCTCAGTAAAAACAATGCTGATTGAATATCAATGGTATCCTTAGGAAGAAGATAACATATAAGATTTAAAAAAATCAAATAAAATTAAATTAATCAAATCAAATAAAATTAATCTGTACCTGTGGCTCCAGGTAGAGAAAAAAGCAAACATGAAAATTTTACATGAAAAGTTCTTCAGCTGATTAGTTGGGACCCAACAGGAGGTGAGTTTAACAAGTGTCTAACTCAATGACTGTGTGTCACTGATCAGGTCATTAGAAAAACAAAGATTCTTCAATGAAAAAAGTGATCGATAAAGGTAAAAAAATAATACAAGTTATAGGAAGTCTTTAAAATAAGTTTTAATACCCACGTGAATTACTTAAAAGATTTGAGAATGTTTACTTTCAATTCTATGTAAAACATCTTACAAAATGTTTTAAATCTGTCATCAATGTTCGTAGTTAATTTATATCAAGCACTTCCATCTTAATGACAAAAACGTGAGAGAATGTAGTGGTAGACACACTAGCTAAAAAGTCCAAAGGGGAAAACAGGTCTGGTGCAAGATGGTAGACTATTAACACTTATTTGGCTACTAAAACCTCTGAAAAGATATGGAACCAGCATCACCACACCACTCTACTCAAATGGTTGTAGGAGAGACTGGTGAAACCAATATGCTCCAAGTTTAAGGGCTCTCTCCCACAGTGAGAACTCCCATATCTGATAGTTGTCTTTGTCACAGAGCCAGGGGTGAAGTACAAGGGGTTGAGCATGGTGGAAAGAGGACCTAGTGAGCAAAAACATCCATTCTTCAAGTTTCAACAATGAAGGCTGCTGTTACAGAAAGTCCTTGGCAGAGGCATCCACCATTGGCACACTGCTACACAACTATCTGCCCATAAAAATGCATTTCCATGTGTAGCCAGAGATAGCAAAGACAAGCAGCACTTGAATATAATTGGCTGTGTCCAGCAAGGAACATTCTGTTTTTCTACTACCCCAGAGGAAATAACTAGAAGGGCTCCCTCAAAACTGCAGTTCCTGATAGCCTGCAGCTATAGCAAAAATAAAAGCTTCCTTTATGCTTGATATCTCCTAGTGAGTTTTACCAAAACTTCTGGTAAATATTAATGCTAATTCTTCTCAAACTGATAAAAACTGAAAAACAGGGAACACTTCCAAAACTTTCTAAGAGAATAACATCACACTGATACAGAAAAAGTTGACAGAAATGTCACCAAAATAAAAACTACAGACAGATAACTCTACAGAATATAGATGCAAAATTTCACCACAAAAACAAATTCAACAATGAATGAAAAATATTATCCATCACGACCAAGTGTGATTTATCGCAAGGATGCAAGAACAGTTCAACATACAGAAATCTATTAATGTAATACACCATACCAAATACAAGTAGTAAGAAAAATCATATGATTCTATAAATAGATTCAGGCAACAAAAATGAAAATAAACAAGAAGAACTACATCAAACTAAAAGGCTTCTGCAAATATCTGCAAGCAACAAGTGTGGCCAGGATGTAGAGAATGCAAAACACTTTTACACTGTTGGTGGGAATTCAAAATGGTGCAACCCTTAAGGAAAGCAGTACGGAGATTCCACAGAAATTGAAAATGGAAAACCCATATGATCCCATCATTCCAATTCTGGATATTTACACAACATAATACTAATTTGCATAGTTATATATACACCATATTTACTACAGCATTATTTACAGCAGGCAAGAACTGGAAACTAATTCAGAGTCTATGATCAGATGAAGGTATAGAGATGTGATCTACATATACAATATAATACTACCCAGTCCTTGAAAAAGATGAAATCCTATCATTTGTGACAATATGGATAGAAGAGGGGAATATGCTAAGTGAAATAAGTCAGAAGGAGAAAGACAAACATTCATGATCTCACAAATGTGGAACATAAAGCTAGGAAGAAAAGGAATAGACAGACTAAACATAAACCAATCACTGGACATTAGTAATAGAACTGAGGCTACCAGTAGGAAATGGGGTGGGGTGGGGTGGGGGCAGGTGGTGGTGGGGTCCACGGGACAATAGTGAAGAATTTTGGTAATTTGGTGGAGTACAGGATGTCTTACATATTTAAGGAATGGGTAATCTGGACATGTTTATATAATTTTGTAAATCAAAGTTGCATCAATAATAAAGTTTAAAAAATTTCAGATTTTGAAAGAAACACTTTAAAACAGATATAAAATGATTTACATAATGATTACATAGAGCACATTAGAAGGAACATAAGCAGTGATAGCCACCAAGGAAATTCAGGCCTTAGCTCTACGTGAATTCAGTGAACCACCTGAATAAGTGTTTGACTGGATTTAATCCTGGAACCGCAAAAAGGAAAAACATCCTGCTGATAACATTGACTTTAGCCCTATGAAAATGAAAGCAGATAGCTGAATCATGCTATGTCAGACTCAATCTACATGAACAATGAATTTTATTTTAAATTTCCAAGTTTGTTGTAACTTTTGGTGCAACGGAAGAAATGAATACACATATTTTGGTACCAAAGCATAAAATGCTGTTACACAAAAACATAAAAAATGTGAACTGGCTTTACAATTCAAATAGAAAAGAACTTTTAAATGCATGATAGAAAAAGCCTAGAATTACATGAAAAGATCACTGGTAGAAATGTGGATATTAATAACACTGCTAGTAAGCACTCACAAGGAAGAAACTACAAAGGTAAAGGAATCCATGGATTTAGAATACCTATCACCACTTACAAATTGTTCTGAGAAATCTAGATTTCAAGATCACTGCATTAGCAAGGAATCAAAATGAAATGAGAAACATGTTACGGGCAATTAAAAGAAAGAAGATCCCTACCATGTAGCGGTGGATGGCTTAGTAAAATTGTTCCTATAGTTATGTAGAAATCGTAACTTCTAACAATGCAAATATTTAGCTCAAGAGATATAAGGAGCATGTTAAGTATTCTATTTATTCTTGCTGTTCACAGTAAAATTCAAGTAAAAATAGATTATCTGTAGAAAGAACCAATAGCAGGCATGGAGATCTGAGTTTACAGCATGATTAGTCCATTTTTCTTATTTCCCTGCTGCCCAGCTGTTTTCATATAATTGCCAATTTTGTCCCATTTTTAACAAACCAGAACAAAAGGGCCACTGTCTTGCCTTCATCAGGCCAGTCTGTTCAGAAAGCCCCAAAACAGCTGTCATTTTGCCCCATGTTAAAGACAGTCCTTGCTGACTACAGTTCCCACCTGCTGTGAGCTCACAGGAGGCCATGGGAAGAGGATTTCTCCCCACGCCATGTGCATCTGTTTCTTCAAAGAAAGCAGAACATTAAAGCATCAAGCCACAGATAAGTACAGATAGTCTGAACATATGTCAAAATTGGACAAAACAGGATGAGGCTTTTGGGCCCCTTCTACGGACTGTGCCCAAGGCAACTCAACAGTCCCTACTGCACTGCATTACAAACATTCTTAAGTTTATTAAAAATAGAACAATATTGACAGTACAGAAATATGAAAATAGTACTGTCCCATTTAAAACAGGGCAAAAGGTCAATTTAACTATGGGGTTATCTCTGGCACTGTCGGGGATCTCGGGCATTTCTGGCACTGGACAGATAACTAGGCAAGACTTTACAGGGGTGAAAAATTTGACTTTCTCCAAAGCCTATAATTCCTCGCATTAGCAGTGGTCATATAGACACCTGAAAAAATATCCTACATCACTCATCATTAGAGAAATGCAAATAAGAACTACAATGAGATACCACTTCACACCAGTGAGAATGGCCTATATCTAAAAAAAACCAAAATAAATTTAAAAAACTGGAACTGGTTGTTAAAGGGAATATGGAAATAAAGGAACCCGCTACTGGTTGGAATCTTTGGAAAATAGTAGGAAGAGTCCCGAAACATATAAAGAAGGAGCTATCATGTTACACCAGCCCCACTCTTAGGTATATATCCAGAGGACAGGAAAATCTCTGATCAGAAAAAAACATCTGTACAATAGACAAGACATGGAAACACCTAAATGTCCAATGACATGATTGGATAAAGAAGGTATTGTATATATAGTCAATGTAATGCTACAAATATTAAAAAAATTTAAAAAATGAAATTGGGTCCTTTGCAGCTAATATGAATAAAATTGGAAGAGAGCATCTTAAGAGAAGCAGAAAGAAAAAGAGAACTATAGATGGTTTCACTCATATGTGGAGTATAGTGAAATGAAACAAATAAATAGATAAGCCCCAGCAAAAACTCTTAGGACACAAGATGATGACTGTCAGGAGGTAGGAGTGAGGAGGGATGGAAAGAGGGGAAAGGACCCTGGAACTCTGATGGAGTACATAGTATGAAATATAATGTCAATATTCAAAAACGAATGTAGCATTGTGAACAAAAGATATTAAATAGTAATTTTTTAAAGGGTAATAAACTGAACAATATCATGGAAAGTATAATGAACAGCTTTGTTATGACAGAGAATAAAATCAGCATATTAACAGCAATAATGGAGTAAATCTAAATGAAAAGATAAGAGAAACAAAATAGAGGGAAAAATTAAATCTAATGACAAGTTATACACTCATAGTAATATAGACTAATCGGTAAAGAAAAGTTAAAGAGCAGAATGGAGCAGAAAATTTAAACAATAGCTACACAATTTCCAAACTTGTCACAAGAGCTAACTATAGCAGTCCAAGAAGTTGGTAGAAAATCCAACTTTCTAAATGTAAAAACCCTACACCAAGACACAGCATTGTAAAAAATTCAAAAATCAATGGTAAAGAAAAAATATCAATGCTACAAGAGAGATGATAAGCATAACCTAACAAATGCACCTCACAGGCTATAATCACAGTTCTCAGCAGAAACCCTACAGGGCAGGAGAGTGGAATGACAATCAAAATGCTAGAAGTAAAAACTGAGCCAAGAATACTCTACAAAATTAACATTCAAATACAATGGAGAAATAAGGATTTTCCCAAACAACAGATGATACTAAAACTAGAGCAACAATAAATGAAAAACAAAATAAAAGTATCACATAAAGAATGAATAAAACAAAGAGCTGGTTCTTTCAAAAGATAAACACAATTATAATCCTAAGAGAGAAAACCCTTATAATAAAGAAAAATCAGAAATGAAAGGTGAAACTACAAAAGCTTAGGCAAAAATAGAAAGGATCATGAAAACTTTATATGCTGAAAATTATATGAACATCTTCATACGCTAACAAATGTTAGTTAAAAAAAAAAGATAAATTCTAGAATCTTACATCTTTCAAAAATAAATCAGACAGCTTCAAAAGACCAAAGATAAACACTGAAATTGAAATAATAAATTTTCCCAAAGAATAAAAGCCAAGTACCAAGACTTACTAGTTAATTCTAACAAACTTCAGTATCTCCTATCTTCTATTAAAAAAAAAGAAAAGTTAGTCCTTAACTTCAAAGAAATCAAAGGAATGCACCCAAACATATTTTACAAAGGGCTTATATTAACATAATTCCAAAATCAAAGATAGAAAGCAAACCGTTTAGCAGTATTCTGAATGTAGACAGAAAAGTCCTAAATAAAATCTTGACAAATTGGTATCGTGGACACATTTAAAAAATTATACATTATTCTCAAGCAGAATGTTATTCCAGAATTTCCAGGGAGACCAACATATGCAAATCAGTAAGTATGAGACATTAACAAGGGGCAAAACAAAATACATGGCCAAATAAAGAGACACAGCAAAAGCATTTAGCAAATTTCGACATCAATATATGACTTAAAAAAAATCCTAATAAAACAAGGACAGAAAAAGATATAACAAAAGCACAGCTATCATCACATAAATGTTGGAAAACTGAATATTTTCCTCTAAGTTTAGGTAAACAATAAAAAAAGATGTCATTCTCACCACTATTCAACACAGTTCTGGAAGGCTTCCCACAACAAAGTAGTAAGTAGATCAAAAAGGGCAGTTATAAAACCATAATTGGAAAACTAAAATGACACATTATTTAGAAATAATGTGGTATTTTAATAATTTAGAAAACTCTGAAGACTACAAAAAACGAGACTAGAAACAATAAATTACTAAAGTGATAATATGTAGTATTAATACAAAAAAAATCTGTGACATTTATATAGCAATCAATGAATTACAAAAGAAATTAAGAAAGTAGTCCCATTTACAAGAGACTAAATACCTGGAAACAGATCTAACAAACGAATCAAAAGGCCTGTACACTGGAAACTTTTTAAGACACTGTTAAAGACAAAAAGATATTCCATGCTTATGAATTGAAAGAATTAATAGCATAGTTAAAATAACCATCTTACTCAAAGCAATATACAGATTAAATGCAAAATCTATCAAAATTCCAATGACATTCTTCAAATAGCAACCGATATACTAAAGTGTATATGGAACCAAAAAGACCCTGAATAGTCAAAGCTCACTTTAGAAAACGGAAAAAGAGAACACACTCCCTGATTTCAAACTCTACTACATAGCTATTGTCATCCAAATAGCAAGATGTAAAGGTAAAATTGAGAACCCGGAAAAAAAATGCACACACAATATGGATAGCTAATCTACCACAAAAATGCCAAGAGCCTTTAATAAAAAGAAAGCCTCTTCAAAATGGCTTTGGAAAAGCTAATCAGTTACATACAAAAAAAGAAACTAATTTGGTCTTTAACCCATACATAAAAATTAATTCAAAACAAATTAAAGTCTTGGATGTAAAATACATAGAAAATAATATTACAGGCAATATGTTTCAGAGAGGTCTGGAGAAGTGACATCAAAAACAAAGGAAACGAAAGCAGAAATAAAGAACTATACTAACCTAAAAAGCGTCTATAGAACAAAAGACAAAAAAACATCACAGAAACAAAAAGGCAACCTACTGAATGAAGAAGATATCTGCACATCATAATGAGACAAGAAGTTAAATCTTTAAAATAAGAAGCACATACATTTAACAAAAGCCAAACAATCCAGTTAAAAAATTGGGAAAATAACGGATTCTTCTCCATAAAAAACATACACATAGCGTACAAAAAAATGCTGTACATCACTCAACGTCAAAGAAATGCAAACAAAAAAACCATAATGTGATACCATCCCCAATGGTGAGAATGACCTATATCAAAAAGACTAGAAACAAGTGTTAGAGGAGTATGCAGAAAAAGAACCCTCTTATACTACTGACGGAAACATAAATAAGTACAACCCTTTGGAAGACAGTGTGAAGAGTCCTCAAAAAAAAGACAAAAAGAAAGATGGAATTACCATTTGATCTAGTAATCCCACTTGCAGGTATATGACAAAAAGTATAAAAACACTAATCTAAAAAATACATATGTTCTCTAATTTCAGTTGCGCGATTCACAATCAAGACATGGAATTAACACAAATGCTCCTGATGGACAACTAAATAAAGAAAAGGTAGTATTTATACCCAAAAGAATACTACATTTATAAAAAATAAAATAAAATCTTGCATTTTGTCACAACTATATAGAAACATGAATGCACTAAGCAAAATAGGAGAAAGAATATGAAAACACTGTAATGATTTACTCGTATATGAAGCTTCTATTTGCAAAGCAAATTTACAAAATAAACTCGCTTAGACTATAAAATCAAATCTTGGTTATCAAAAGGAAGGTGGTGGGAGGGAACATGGCACAGATGAGGTCAACTGGTAGTGGTAAATGACACTAGAAATCTGTTGGTGGGTTTGGTGTTACATGCACATTGTTTACATCATGAATATATTATTTGAAATTTTATACAATTTTATAATGCAACTAAGTTAATTTTTAAAGGAAAAATAATATTAACAATTAGAAATTTAGGAAATTCTTGGCAAATACAGATAGCAAAAAGAAAAGAGAAATTTATGTTAGCAAGATATGCTATTAAGAAGAGAATGTAATGTAGAAATAGTGTATGATTCAACAACTCTTCCACGAAATCTCAGAAAGTCATGTGTTTCTTTGAAGTAATTAAGACTATGTTCATATATTCCCTCAAATTCAGAGTGCTTTTAAGTAGCAGACTGGCATTTATTCCTCAGTTATAAATGAAAAAGAAACAGTATTTTCTCTGAAAGATATACATAGGAGTCTTTTGTTTAACAACTATGATAGAAAGTAAAGATGCTAAGAATTCTTAGAAATTCTTTACCATCAGAAAGATGCTAATTTGGAATGAAAGAAACAGAAAATAAAGTACAAAGACTATTGGACTATTCTACAAATAGGAAGCAGTGTTGGTTAAGACCACTCGTTTAGAAACACTTGTTGTCATTAACATGAAAAACAAGGAGAATTTAGAAAGAGAGCCACGGATCATAAAGAATTATTCACAGGGCTGAAACTTCATTGAGTTTGCCCAGCAGTTTTCAAAATTTCTTTAGCCTGAGTGACCCCATTTTATCTTCCTTTCTACCCTGTTTGAACCAGATTATTCAAAACTTAGTATATGTTGAAATCATGCAATTGTTTCTTTACAACTGTTTTAAGGCCACAGGAGGCAGGAATTATTCCCCAGAAGTTGCATGTAATGAACTATATCGGAAGTATTATGCGCACCAGATTTAGACACTATTCTATTTCTTAGCTGCTAAACTTCAGGTAAGAATTCTCCACGCTGACTCAGTCTGATTAAAATGCTGTTAACTAAAGATAACCCTAGGATTTTTGTACTGATAGTCACTATTGAAGAGTTTATGAGATCTGACAGGAAAACAAGATAATGTAAATACGAATCACTATATGATTTAGTAATTCACTCTCTTGATAATAACTCCAAATTATGTGGGTCAGAAGTGGAATAAACTGTTGGGAACCTGGGCTAAGCTGATGCAATCAGGCTGGGAAATTGCGCTCACCAGAACAAACAGGAACTATAGTCAGAGCCACCCTTACCGCCTCCCAGAAGCATACATAAAGCATGAGCATTAGCAACCAATCAGAGCCCTTATCACGCGCCCGCCTGCCAATCCAAGCCAAGAGCACGCAAAAAGTCACACACAGGGACCACCTATCAGAACTACTTCCTCTCTTTTCCCTTCCCTATATAAGTCCCTCCATCTTAATAAATTTTGCAGCTTGATCAGAATTCTTTGTCTTGCTGTCATTTTTCGCGCCTCTTGTCCTATCCCATTCATCCGTTCTAGGTGGATCTCCGGACCCCAGTTGACTGCTCCGCGGGTCGGAGTCAATAAACCAAGAAAAAGATATACCTATTCCATCAAAAAATGAATTTGGTTCTTGTGACTGCAATTCAAGTTCATCTTCATCCATGGTCTTTGATTTTCATTAGTCACAGCGCCTAAAAATGAGAGTAAAGTATAACAAATATTAATTTTTCCATTTTACATGTTTAAAATGTCATCCTGATATTAAAGATCCAGAAATATTCAAAGTCTTTATTTTAAAAAACTATGTAAAACGAAGAGAACACTGATTTTGATTTTCATTGTTATCTGGGCATGTCTAGCTGTATCCTGATTGAGAATTTAAATCAATCAGAATGACAGTGGGTTGGGTATAGTTATTTTTTATTACAAGTATTACTGAAAGTAATAATTTAAGAATAACTTCTTCAATACATGAATATATATATGTATATATGACACATAAATCTGTATATACATGTACTAACACTATTCAGATTAAGAACAATTTTTACACTCCAGATGATTTCCTCTTGCCTCTATCAGCAAACCAATTACTCTTTAAGGTTCAACTATAACATACTTTATAGATTTCTGGAGGGTTTCCAGAATTTTTATTATACCTAAATTCAATGTAATGTGCAAATTTACTACTAATAAATTATAAAATGATAAAAAATCAGTTTATAATAATGGTAAGCATTCAAAATTTCTGTGTAACTTCTTAACTGACCTTCTGCTTGCAGAAATTATGCTCACACCATATTAGAATTCTTCAGGGTCACAGCAGAATTGTTACCAGCTCTAAACTGGTAAAAATAAATTCACTTTGAGCACAAGAAAATCAAAGTCACATCTATAAGATATTTGAAACCTATTAAGACATGGATTAGACATAAAATGCACAACAATGAAAAAAATAAGATATCTATAACCACAAGCAAGAGTTGTGTTGAGTGTGCCCCCTTCCATTTCTTTTTAGCTCCCCACTCTCTCCATCTCTCTCTATGACTAAAAACTAATATATGAATATGAAAAAAGGTCATTTACCAAATTTAACAGGATAGGAAAAAAATTACCAATAAAAAAAGAATATAAAGAAATTAGTAAAGTAAATAGTATATTAGAGGAAGCAGAAAAGGAAGGTTTATCAGAGGATGTAAACAATCTATCTCGCTATCCCACTGATCCCTATGGCCAAGCCTGGGACTTTCCAAGAGGCAGTTCTGAGCAGCTCCCATCTTAAGACTCACGGAGAAACTGTCTTACCTGTTCCCACCACAAAAGAAGGAACAAGAACTTCGCAAACATACTGGGGACTAGCTGTCACTACTGCAATGTTATTCCACATCAAGTTCTGGCTTCTCAGTAATCACCAGCCTTTTCTTTTCCATTAACCTTCTGCTACCCCCACAACCTGAGATACAAGAATCTGTAGCATCTGAGCTCAAACAGACTGAAGTCCTACCTCAGTTTACACCCAGCAGGTCCAATAAACCTTTGACCTGTGTCTCTTCATCTCACTGCCTTCTTCAGACGCCTCCCCGGCTCTCCGGATTAGACATCTGGTGCTGAAACATGGGAAAGGCATTGTTGAGACAAATCTACTTGTCAGGGTCTTCTGCCTTGCCAGTGCTCCTTCAGCATCCAACAGCAGACACAATTAGCAGGTTCAAGGGAATTTTATAGAAGCCTCTATGCAGAGGTCCGTTGTCTATTCACTGAAATCCTGGAGGTAATAAGTCTATGACCCTCCCTGGTTTAGGGACCTGTCCTCGTCTTGATTGTCTCAATCTAGGCATGCATGGTTTTGGGACTGAACCTCTCCTGTTCTATCCAGATTGGTGTATGGTGACTCAAGGGTGCTTGATACCGTTCTTTTTCGCCTTTCTGAAGTTTCTGGACTCACTGCTCATGCTCTCATAGGAAAACACAGTCCACACCACCCAAAGACTCTCCTATCAGGCGACTTCTCTGCAACCTTGTAACCTGGAGAAGTCGAGCCAAGTGCCTCTATTTTTCTGAAACTGGGCCTGATCACAGGTTTTAAACTAGATAATTAACAGCAAATGGCAAGAAAATGGCACATCTGACTTCCAAATTCTTCAGGACCTTGACAACTTCATCCAATGCAATGAGAAGTTGTCTAAGGTCCCATACAAATAGGCCTTCTTCTCTTTTCCCCAACATACCACAGACCTCCCTCTGCCAATCTTGTAAACCCTATCGAATCCTCCCACTCCACAATCAGTCTCCCATCCAGGTTCCAAAGTGTCTACTGAATTCGATCCTGCCAATCATGCACCCCTCACCCCCACCGTTTGTACGGTCTGAGCCATCTGACCCTCCCATGTCTCCCTCTCCCCCAACATCCCCTAACACTCTCCTCCCTCACCTTCTCCAAAGCTTGCCTCCTTCTCACCTCCTCTATTCCTCCATACCCACTTTATCTCAGTCTGCCCCAGACATTGGAAACTCCAAAAGCTTAACAGAATCAGCCTCAAACTCCTCAAAAAATTCTCATTAAAACCATTTTCAAAGTCTTTAAAATAGAGAGGGGGAAAGTACACAAAAATTTAAATGGGATCAGGCTAAAAGCAATTACTTGCAGCTGCCACCCAGACAGGCCAGAAGGGGTTTGTCTTATTTCACCTGTACCCTGCGGGACCTTGTTTTTCAAGCATGGTAAAGAGGGCCACTGGGCAAAAACATTTCCTAATCCTGAGTTCTACTAGGGCAATGTCCAGTGTGCAGATCAAAGGACATTTGGAGTCAGAACTGCCCCAAAGGGCCACCCCTCCTAATTCTCACTCAGAGCTGAAATTCTCCCTCCCAGAACTGGCCTCTGAAGATTAAAGACTAAAGATGCCCAGGCACAGGGGCTCTCACCATCTCCATCACCAAGGAAAACCCATGGTAAACATCATATTTGCTATTAAGTTAATCACCTTTCTTTTAGATACTGGGAGGAGTTGGGGGTACGGGGGGTTCTTAGTTATTCTGCCTTAAAGGAATATTGAGCCTAAAGTCCATTCTAGTGTCTCCATTATGGGAGTTGATGGATTCATTTAACAACTGCCTGCCACTCCTCCTATACTGCTAGGAAGTCTTTGCTCTCTCTCGGTTCTCAAGGAGCTGCAGTCTAGGAACCTCCCCTCTTTTCTCCCTTCAACTTTTGTCTGTTTATCATAAAATGAGAGAGGAGGGGTTCTCTAGACTGTCTTTTTAAATTTTTGAAGTCATACAATAGTCAAACATCCTACAAGCAGCTTAAAGTAGGGAAATATAGGAATTGAATTTTATTCTGAGAGTCAAAAAGCACAAAAGCCTTATCAGATATGCAAACTAGATAAGCTAAGTTTCAACTACATGAAGAAAAAAAGTAAACAGGTCATTTTTTTCCTTCAAGCCTCTAAGCAAGCAGCCTGCCCAGACTTCAGGTTGAGAAGCAAAAGTAAATCAGATTGTTTCTGAATGGAAAGATAAAGCTTTTTAGTAAGAAAATATCAGAGAAAGAAACTGTCTTTAGTAAAGTAATCAAGAATTAAAAGCACAACTAAGAATGAATTTGGCATAGCAGAAAATTTATGCAAGTGAAAAATGTTTGTGCAAGAGATTAAAAATGTATGGTTACATGAATGTTTCCTTAGACAATTTAGATTTAAGGGTTAAATATTCTTCTTAATGTATAAAATTAAAGCCAGTTGAAAATAGGCAAATAAAAATAAGCAGGTCTATACTTTGGCAAAATTTCCAAAAATCAAATTCTAAATAATCATGTTTCTGGAAAATCTTAAAAACCTCCTAAGCACACAGGAAGGAAGTGACAGGGAAAACACTAAACAAATTGGACTCATTTAGCATAATACAATCTTTGGGGAAGCATTGTCAAAATGCTGGCTAATGCTTGGACCTCGGTGTATGTTTATATGCAACATAATAGTATGTCCCAAATTAAAACACGAAATTTCTAAGATCTAATTTCGTCAGAGAAGACATGTCATTCTGGTTATGGTTCTAGAATGTTATGTCACAGAATTAAACACAGTTTCAAGTTAAACTGTTATAGTCAGATCTTTAACCATGCTTATTTTAAGGGTCTGCTAACTGCAGGAACTACTATTATTTTAATGTGTCTGTTGTGTCTCATGTTTAGGAAAATTCATGGAAAAACTTTAATACTCTAATTCACAGGTTTATCATAAAAATGAACTGGTTAAGTAGAACTTATAAAGCTTATGAGGAAAGGTGAATTTAAACAGAGCAGTAATTAATGGTATTAAATATAGGTTGAAATGGGAAATAAACTTTAGGTCTAATAAAGAACATCTGAATTCTCTTTCAAGAGTTTATGTAAATACAGATAAATAAATATGCATGTATCCTCTCCTAAAATTAAAAATACAGGTGCACATTTCAATTTACTGACAAGACTAGTCAAATTAGAATGTGGAAAAATGAAATATTCCTGGTTAAAAATGGTATCAAGTATGTCTAAAATTAACTAGCACACCGAAACTGTTTATATTGAACTAACTACTATTTGAATAACAGTATATATATATAGTATTTTAATTTCAACAAAACTGTCTAAAGTGTATTGAAGTATGGAAAACTAAACCTTTATGTTTAGTAAATATCAGCTTATCTCCTCAAGTGATGCATTTAAGTAGAGACCTATGAACTAGTCCTCTACAAAGGTGAAATCCAGCATTATCAAAGGTGATAACGCTATTAGGCAATTAGTCTAATCTTAATCCAGTCTTAAACATTATTGCTTTACTTTATCAAATTAAGAAAGTTTTTATAAAAACTCACACCTGTGAATTCCCTGGTAAACTGCAAATTTTGTGAGCAGGACTGAAACATGTACTTTTCTCTCTTCTTGTAAAAGTGTTAATAAGTATTCTTCTTTCTCATTTGCATAACTATAGTTATCTTTTTGACTGGAACATCATGTTTGAAAAATAATGGGTAACTTTCAGGAATGGAGACTGAGCTCGTGGAGCAAACAGTATCTGTAGATACTCGTTTGAAAGTATTGGTATTTTTCCTAGGTCCTGAATGACTATCAAGTTATAATTTTACAACCTCCTGCAAAATTTCCAGCAAAGCAACTAAAACATCTATGTAATTATTACCACACTTATACAAGTAACAGGCCAAATTTATTAAAACTCTATTATTGTTTAAAACTGGGATGAAAGTTCAACAACTCTTCTCTTTCCACATAACCACCTTTGCCTATGGAGCAAAGGGTCTTCTTCTTCTGTGGCTCCTCTTCATATCACTGTCTTCCTACTAAAATAACCAAACCGGTATCCTAGGTGTTTCTGTCTCCAAATATCAACATGCCTTCAGGCACTCAAACCCTCTCAGTTCCCTTAACTGATGATGACTACCCTAAAAGGTCAGTCCCTAATTCCCCTTCTTCTTACCCTGGGAATTGCTGCTGGTGTTGGTACTGGAGTAGAAGGTCCTACTATAAATCTTTATCTCAATATATGTAAGAAAGCCTAGAGGAAATCTCTCAAAATCTAATAAAAGTCCAAGACCAAATAGACTCTCTAGTGGCAGTTACTCTACAGAATCACCAAGGCCTACATTCTTGACTGCAGAAAAAGAGGAAATATGCATATTCTTGGAGGAAGAATGTTGCTTCTATATAAATCAGACCAGACTAGTAAGAGATGCTGTGAAAAACTGGCGTACAGAGTGTCAAGAATCATGCAAAGAACCACAGACTCCTTGCCAACGGTTAATGGCAATACCTGGCTAATACCCATCCTGAATTCTCTAGTAACACTTATTGTTGGTCCTGTTGTTGGAGCCCTACCCTGATTTATCCAGTCAACTGAGCAAAGCATCACACAAGGTCCATCAACAGCATCCTCCTACTGTGAGAATACCATAACCATCCTTCGACCAAAAAACTGCCTTACAGTAGGGGAGAAAGAGCCCCAACATAAAGAAAGTAGCCAGTTAAAGATCTCAATGGCCCCACAGCCTCTCTCTCCCCACCCCTGCTAGTTTATTAAAAAGAGAAGCCTTGGAAAATAAGCAATCTGACCACCGACCTTTACTACGGGACTTTCCAAGAAGCAAGTGTTAACCAGATCCCCACCTTAATAAGGCTTTCTGAGAAAGTATAGCAGGAACAAGGGCTTTGCAAACATATTGGGGACTAGCTGTCACCACTGTGAGGTCATTCCACAGTAGGGTCTGGTTTTCTCAGTAATCACTGGCCTTTTCCATCAACCTTCGCCACCTCCAACCTATAGAATAAGAATCTGTTTCCTCTGAGCTGGGATGGGCTGACGTCCTATTTTGGCCTATGTCTGTTCAACTCTGTGACTTCTTTAGATCCCTGTCCTGTTCCCCCTACCTGACAGAAGTCATTCTCATGTTACAAGTACTACATAAATCACTTAATTGATTTTCCAATCTCTATTTTGTCACCTTCTAATCTCACCTTTAACATTGCTACCAGCTAATGCTTCTGCCATCTTTATATATACAAAATGCTCACATGTTAAAATTTTAAGCAATGTAGTAATTAACTATATTTTCTGTAATCTTTATCTGTCCTTTGGCACAAAATCTTAGAGATGAAACAGCTCCCCTGTGGTTATACCTTTGATACACAGACATAAAACACACCAAGTCAACATTCTCCCTAACCTAAATTAGTCAAGTATAATTACAAGTGTTTCAACTATTTCCAAAGCCATGCTAAAGTTATTCAAGTTTTAAACCTAAAGTTGGTATAACTACTGCAACTTGGTCATTCCTTCCTACTGGAATCCTAATAGAGACCTGGGTCATTATGCTCCCTCACTGACCAACCCTGGTCCTTCCTTCCATGCAGCCCGCCGCAAAATAGTATGCTTCTTTCACCTCAAATATGTGACTACAAATTTCTTCCTTCATTATCATACCTGATATTTTAGCTTATCCAATTAAAACAGATCTCTGGTACATTTTAAAACATAAAAAATGAGAATTTTCTAAAGCATAAAATGTCAAACATCTATTCAGATTCAGTCATCATGCACATTCCTAGCAAATTTTAAGTTAAATTTAAATTCCTAGTAAATTCCTGGGCCTCTCATCCACTAAAATCTGGATGTCACTACTTATCTAGTTTTCTAATTTCCCTTCAACTCCTTTCCTGACTACCACCACCTCCTATCTGTTCCTCTCTCTCAAAAAACAAAAACAAAACTTTAAAAGGCCTCTGTTAAGACCACAACTATATGTAATAAGTCTTCACTAATACTGATATAATCTTAGAAACTGTAACTTTAAGAAAACAGTACAATGAAGCCAACTTATCACAGGCTAATTGATAAAAGAAAAAATATTTAAGTTCCTATAGCTTATTTCTGAACACAGAAACATCCCAAACTTCTAAAGATCCCAAACATTCTATTCAACAACCATATGCACACATTCATTCATTCATTTATTTTATAACCCATTTACTCCATTTTAGAGTGTTTGAAAGGGTTGGTCAGGTTTGACAGGTTTGACAGGTCAGAGCACAAGATGTTCCCCAACCTTGAACAGGATGTCCCTCAACACAGGTCACCAACATGTCCCCACTCCCTGCAACTAGGACAACTGAGATCTCATGTGCACATTTTGGGGATGTGGGAGTCCCAACAGAAAATCCATGCAGACGTGAAAATAAAACAAATTCTACATATACAGTGAATATTCACTATTTTTTCTCATCAATGTTATAATGAAACTACATCCAACAAAACCAGATTGAAGACCTGATACACTTGGTTTGAAGTTTCTTTCATGCTTTCTGTGCCTTGCTTTAGCCCCTATATGTCTCTCCCCATACAGGAACAAAAAGAAAATCTTTAAACAATCTCTCCTTCATCCAAATTTCCGTAATGTTCCATACTCTTTTTTCATTTTTGTGTATTTTAGCATATGTCACAGTAACTTTTCTAACTTTCAGATATTAAATACATTAAGGAAATATGTGGCAAGCTCAACTACAATTTACATAGATGAATATCAATATTAATCTGATACATATTTAGGTAATTTTATGAAAGTTTCATATTTAAAAAGGCCACAATGTTTACATTAATAAATATTTTTCAGGGCATTTTCAAAAAATAAAATGTATTTTCTTTAAGTTTGCATTACATCTTCCCCAAAACACTAATTTCATACTTCTTGTTTGTTTTTAAAGTATGTGATTGTAGTTACTGCCTAAAGTCAACTGAAATAGGATTTTAAAAAGAGAAATAACACTTTCTATTCAAAGGGAACTTCAGTGAGGCTCTCTGTAAATTTCTCAGCAGAAAGAAACATTACAAGCAAAGACTGCAAAGACACACAGCGTTGAAAGAAAAAATTGCTAACCATAAATACCTAACCCAGCAAAACTGTCATAAATCAAGGAAAATTAAAGATTATCCCAAACAAAAGTTGTGTGAATTCACCACCACTAGGCCTGCCTCACAACGTTAATATATTCTTCAAACTTAAATGAGAAATAGCTTATAAGTAGCATAAAACATAGGAAAATATAAAGATAATAGCAAAGGGAAGTACACAAATTCTAATTCTCTATTAACTATAGTATTAAAGTCACTAAAGCTACAATTTGTTCATGGACATTTTCATAATCTTTAAAATCTTTATACAATCTTCAAAAAGGTATATTATGACAACAAAACATAAAAGATTAAGGGAGAATAAAAGGGATGACTTTCTGTATGCAATTCAAAGTAACAGTTTAAAACTACTACATTTATCAGGTAATTTTCTTTAAGTTTCAGCTAACCACAAAACAAATCCTACAATAGACAGGTAAAAGATAAGACTTCAAAACACCACATAAAATAATTCCCAAAAAAAAGGTAGCAAGAGGAAAGCAGAACTACAAACATCCAACAAACAATGAAACTGCTAAGTAGTAAGTCCTTACATATTAATAATTGTTATATATAAAGGGACTGATTTTTTCAATAAAAAGAATACATGAAAAAAATGTACTGTCTAAAAGAGAATCATTTCAATAGGGTAATACATAGGCTCAAAGTGAAGAAAAATGAAAAGATACTACTTGCCACTGGAAATCAAGAGTGTAAGGATAGCCAGCTCTATTTAGCTGATAAAACAACTGTAAATAAAAAATGGTAAACAAAGGCCATTAGAAATGATAACCAATTCAGAGGATAAAACAAAACATAACTAGGCAGGCCTAGTTATGAATCCTGCATCCAAAGTCAACCAGCTAAATATTTAACATAAACTTAAACACCTAAATACTAACAGATCTGAAAGGAGAAATAAATACAATAATAGGATGACCACATAATCAATCCACTTTTCATAATAGTTGATTCCACAGATAAAATCTACAAGAAAACTGACTAAAGGACCTAACTGACACATATAGAACATTCTATCCAATATGCATTCTTCAGAAGCACCGTTAGGATTTCACAGATGAGCAAAGAAATCTCAGCGATTTTTTTAAAGAAAAGGCATGGGCAGGAATAAAGGAGAGCAGAGACAGGCAGGAAGAGAGAGAAGGAAACATTTCATTCTATTTTCATTTAGCTGTTCATCCTGGATGCTTTTCTTGACTCCAGAAAATGAATTGGCATTTATGCAGATGGTGCCAGACATAGGAGAGTGATCAAACTAATACTCCACTAGGGCACACCAGTTTTAGCAAATTTAAGCTCAAAGTGATATCATGTAACTTTTCTGAACCAAAACAACAGGAAACAAAAAAACATCACCATGAGAAAAGCTGAAAACTTATGAACATGTGGAAATTAAGCACATTCAGTAATCAAAAATAAAAGAAGAAATCAAAAGGGAATTTGAAAAATATTTTAAAATCAATGATTTAAGATTTAAAATGGATATAAAATATACCTAAGCTGACTGGTTATAGCAAACCCAGATCAATAAGCAGAGAGGTTTATTGTGATAAATATATATATGAAGGGGAAAAATGCCCCTAAACAAACAACTTTACATTATCCTTCAAGATACTAGAAAAACAAACCAAGGACAAGTTAACAGATGGAAAGAACAAAAATCAAAGAAGAAATAAACAAAACAAAGACCAGAAAACAACAAAGATCAATAAAACCAAGAACTTCTCAAAAAATTGAACTTTTACCTTGATTAAAGAAAAAAGGGAAACAAATAAAAATCTGAATTGGAAAAATTAAAACTGATAACAAAGAAGTACAACTTATAACATCAGACTTTTACAAACAAGGTGGATAAGACGTAAGAAATGGATATAGTCCTAGAAAGATACACCCTAGGAAGTCTGAATCATGAAGACATAATACAGCAAAACACAGTGAGTTACAATAAATTGGTAAAATAAAATATAGGTAGACATAGCAAATTCCAGGACCAAATGATGACACTGGTGAATTCCATGAAACAGAAGAACTTTAAAAATAAAAAAAAAAACGAATAAAATGGATACCTCCAAATTCATAATAAAAGGCCACTTTTACACCTGATACGAGACTACAAGACAAAAAAAACTTAAAACTACAGACCAGCATTGCTTGATGAATGTAACTGTAAAATATCTCAAGAAAATTCTAGCAAACTGAATTCCACAACACACTAAAAGAATTAAAAAACATTTTGTTTGATTTATCCCTGAGATGCAAAAGAATATTCAATACATACATAGCAATACAAGGCAATAAATGTGGTACACTATTTTAATAAAATGGGGATAAAAATCATATAGGACAAGACAAAAACTAATATACTGAAAGCTGAAAGCTTTTCCTCAAATATTAGGCACAATACAATTGTATCCTCTGTTACTACTACCACTCAAGAAGCTCTATCAAGAGTAACTAGACAAAAAAAAAAAAAATGCAACAAAATCAGAGAGGAAGAAATAAAATTGTTATATGTTCAAATTAAATCACAGAGATGGCTGATCGTATTAGAACTAATCAACAAATTTAGGGAAGTTGCAGGATATGATTATCAATATACAAAATCAGATGGGTTTCCACAAACTGAAACTATGGTGTCTATAAAAATATCCATTCACAACAGTATCAAAAACATGTATGTAAAAATAAATTTAACCAAGTAGGTCAAAGACTGGTAAAATGAAAAGTACAGAAGTTTAATAAATGAAATTGAAGACACAGTAAATAGAAAACTATCCTATAATGGTAACAATGTTGTAAAATGTCCATGCTATTAAAAGTCATATAGCAATTCTAACCCATCCATTATTAATTTACCTAGTAATTTTCACTTTCAAGTGAAAATAATCTGTGTATTCACAAAGATGACGAGTCCATGAATAAAATCTATGTGTAGGACAAGTAGCAGTTTACAGAAGAGACAAGAACATGCAAGGGGAAAGGATAGACTCATCAATGACTAATGTGAGAAAATTGAATAATCAATCACTTGAAGATGAATGGTAAAATTTGAAAAACGGTATAAACTGAAATTAGAGACATAATATGAAACATGAAAACACTACAACCCTAGAATAAAATAAAGTGGAAAGATCCTTGATATTGGTACTGGCAATGCTTTCTTTTAGAGAAAAACACAAAAAAGCACATTAAAGGTTAAAATGAACAAGTGATAACAAAGCAAAATAAAAAGATTCTGCACCAGATAAAAATTAAAAATGGCAAAAAAAAATAAATAAAAATTTTTTAATCCAGACAATAAAAACATAAAGCTACATAGTAAGAGAAATGCTTGCATGTAATATAGCTGATACCAGTTTAATATCCAAAGTATAAAAGGAACTCAAAACTCAGTAACAATAAAAACAATCCAGTTGGAAAATTGCTAAAGAAATGGATACTTTGCCAAAGCACACATGTAAATCAAAATCACAATGGGTACCATGTCACACCTTGTTGAATGGTTTTATCATAAAGACAGGATTTTATTCATGTGAAGATAAAAAAAAGCTAAGCAAATAAAAATCCTTAGATTCTGACAACAAAATGGTGATTCGAGGATGACAGACAAGGGTTTGCAGTAGACAAAGAGGATAAATTGTACAGTGGTTCATAGAAATGACACTTCTGGTGATGTAATTAAGTATAATCAGATGACAAAATATAAAGATAAGCACACCCTGGTGGTTTAAGTGGTTGGATCTGCCTGCCACCTCAGGCCATGCACAGTTAACATAAATTCCTAGGACGCAGGTTCTCAAGGAAAACTAAAATGAACAATGAACTTAAAATGTTTCTTCCTCTTTTTTTTCCTGCCAGCTACTTGCCTTCCTTCCTGTTTGAACCTTTTCTATGTATGTATGTGTATGCATGTATGTGTATAAAGATGTATCCCCGAAATTTAAAGAATTTGAAAAAAACTAACAAAACTTAAATGATGGAAGAAAATGGAGATCACAAGATGGGAAGGGGTATCAGGGTTTGGCAAATGGATTAAATGGTAATTAATTATATGGGAGTGAATGGGAACTACATTTTTAGTAAGATCATACTGTAGCATATACAGTTGTTGTTATAAATCTGAAATATTTATAAGTGAATGTTATTTTGAGAAAAAAGAAAAAAGAAAGAGGCAAAAATGCAAAGAAAAGAGAACCCCTATCCACATAGTGGGAAAGTAAATTGAAACAGTTACTATGGAAGATAATACAGAAGTTCCTCAAAAAATTAGAAATCAAATTATCTCCTAGAAGCTAGGAGATCCCATCTCTAATAGGTATCTGTATGCCTATTTTCAATGAATTGTTATTCATACTATCCCAGACACAGAAACCACCTGAATTTCCATTAAAGAGACTTAAGGATTAAAAAAAACATATTTACACATGACATTTTTTTTTATGTTGCATGCCTTATTATTACCATTATCCAACCATAAGAAAGAAATCCTGTCACTTGCATGATACATGGAGAAATGTGAGGACATTACATGCTGAATGAAATGTCGGGTATGAAAAAATGTTGTGATTTTAGATGTGGAATTTTTAAAAAGGTAAAATTTTAAGACAGCAGAATTACGGTTCTTAGGAATAGGAGAGCAGGCGAAATGGAGACATTCTAGTCAAAAAGTATAAACTACCAGTTAAAGATTACTATGTTTGGGAATTAAATGCACTGAATGGTCACTATACTTATCAATCCCAATTTATGTATCTGAAAGCTTCTAGGAGATTAAATCTTAATCTCACCACAAAATTTTAAAATACAATTATACAATGAAATGTTGACTAACATTACTGTAGTAGTCAATTCACAATATAAACACATTATCGAATCATCCTGTTTTACAGCTCAAAATTACACAATGTTTTATGCCATATTTCAAAAAAGCTGAACATATGGGTGGGTGGGGGAGAACAAGAGTAATTGTAACAATGCAATAATAAAATTATAATACACAACAATTATATTTATATAACTTAAATATAAATCTATATAATATAGATAATATGTATATAATATAAATTAATATACTATATAGAAAGTATAATATATAAATCTTATTCATCTACCTCTCATTCACCTTAATATTCTTCCTACATGCCCAATTGCTTGCTACACCAAGACCCCTCACCCCTAACCTGAGACTTTCCCAGGGTTGTGCAGTCATCTTTTCTTCTGCTTTCATTTTATTCCCAGAGTTCAATTACCATTTATAACAAAGATGAATTCCCAAAATACATATATTCAGGTTAGAATCTAGTGTTTCTAACAAGACTGAATGCTAAGTATTTTCAACGGATGAAATTTATTTCCCCCTTGATACAATCATGGTAAGTAGTTTTCTTTCTTCCCTGACAAGTGGGATATCAAATTCTGTCCGTTTCTTCTCCCGTATTTTCTCAATTATCTTTTTCTTTCTTTTCCCACCATCTTTCAATCTCAGGTCCATGTTTTTGGATTCCTGGGGATTAAAAACAGACTTCAAATGGCCTTATTTGTCACTCCCACAAAAAATTAGAGCTTACTACAAGCAAAGGTTGATGCCTCATATTGAAACATCCCTGCATTCTACATAAAGAATAATCATTCTGATTCTCTGTACTCAATTAGTAATGTTTCAATACTCATGGCACTTTATATTAACCCAAAATACTGTAACAGTCTAAATAACATAATTTATTTATTATCTATTTCTGAAACCTAAAAGGAGAAACAGCATGTACTTCAAAGAATTCTCTGCTTCCTTATAGCTCTACTTTAGCTCTAACATGCTGAAATTTTCTGGTAGGTGTCTCTATAAAGTGTAGCAATGCTGATTCAGATACAGAGCCTATAAGTGCACAAATATTTCGATATGCAGAAAATATACTACTGATATCAGTGACTTAGGGCTTGATAAGAACAAATAGTTGCTAGGATTAAGAGAAAATTGAATCCAGGCAGAAGCTAGAATAAAGGAAAAAGTGAGAAACTATCAACTGCTTAAGTGCAATTAGGACTATTTTACAAACAAACTTTAAAAAATTACTTTGTTTTGAAAAGGCATGGTTTTAGTAATGTCAATTTCCCTGAAATTAAACTCTGCATTCCATTAAACTGCCACCCAAATTACACTCTTACAATATATCTAAGTAGAATATATAGACGCTGACATCAACGTCCATATATGTTCTATCCATGTAGTATATAATAGTATTCTTTGAAAGTCACAAGTATAAACACCAAAAAGTTATCAAAATGGGTAATTTAACCTTATGAAATATTTATAGCTGATTATTATAACCAACAGAATAACTGCTATAAACAGCAGTATAAATTTCAAATATGCTGCTCTGAAATATCAGATAAAAAGAAATAAATACTGTATGACCTATCTTTAAAGTTCACAACCAAGCAAACAAAATCAATGGTGATAAAAATGGTGATTAAAAAGTCAGAACAGTAGTTCCTTTTTGGAGATGGGGAAATAATTGACTAGGGGACAAAATAACATTGTGTTCCTTGTTACCGTATTACAGACACCATGGTAACTACTAATCAAAAGTGTCGTGTATATTACTAAATGGAATATTTAAAAAAATCCTCAAAGCAGTGTTTAATATCTTGATAATATAGTAATATTTAAGATAAATAATGCATTTTAAATAAACTACCTCTAAGTCTTATTACTGTTATATCAATATTTTTTAGAAGGACTCCTTCCCAATAGGTAGGAATAAACAGTCCATATTCTTTTAAATTTTGGAAAGTATACTTTTACAATTTGCAATATGTTTATGACTAACATTATTTAGACATGTTCAAAATGAAACTGAAAATGCTTACATTTTTTCTCAGTATTTTAGTATGCAATGCTGATATGAACCCAATACATTACATTTGTCAGTTATATTTATATTTCCAGAAAAATTATCTGAGCCAAATATTTGGTACATGTAAAAATGTAATGCTTAAGATGCTCCCCACAAATGGTCCTTAACAATGTATATGCTTCTACTAGTAAAGTAAAAGTGCCTAGTTTATCCAAATGTAACAAGCAATGAAATTTAAAATTTTTACCAATTGTACTGAAAACTGAACATTTATGTCCCACTTGATTTAGTTTGCTTATGAATTTTGTAAATCTTTTGACTGAATTTTAACTCACTAATTTTTTAAGTACACTGGTATGTAAGAAATATTTGTCTTTACCATGGATTTACATTTTTTATAAAAGTACTGCATTTCATTAATCTATAATGATCCATTTGAGAAGAACTGACTGCTTTATAACATTTATTCTTCCAATCTATAGTTCTTCTTTGAAGTGCTTAAATTCAATATAATATAGGCTTAAGGGAAAAGCCTGACATTGTTTTTTTAAAGAATGTCAGTTTACAATTATCTACTTTAACAATGAAATACATCCATTACTATGCTTTTCATCTAGTATTCATCTTACTGTACTCTTCTTTCAAAAGAAATTGAGCAAAAATAGTCCAAACTCATCAAAAAGAACAAATCCAGGAATAAACTAAACTATATAGGTAACTGTATAGGAGGAGCTACACAATGAGGTATACCATGGTGGCCCTGCAAGTTAAATAAGGTGCAGTTCACATTCATCCCAAAGGTCCCAGTTCAAGACCTAGCCACAGTCAAGAAAAACAACCAATGATAAATAACTGAATAAAAGTGTTTATTCTTCCTCTCTCTTCCTGCTTGCCTCTGCTCACCTTACCTCTAAAAAATATTAAAATAGAGTATTTAAAACCTGTACCGAGAAAACTACAAGACAAAGTTAAAGCAACATGAAGACAAAGATGGAGATAATCTTTGTTCATTAGATCTATGAACAAATTAGTATACCAATAATTATTATTGCTTTAATAATATTATGAATAATGCAGTTTAGATCTAACAATTAACATTAAAATGTCATCCCACTGCATCCTATTGCAATATACAGATTCAAAGCAATCTCTAATAAAATTCCAGTGACATCTTTAAGGAAAGTTAATAACAACAATTTATGCAGAATTACAAAAGACCTCAATAGCTAAAACAACCTTGGTTAATAAGAAAAATGGAAACTTCTCACATCCAACTACCTGACAAAGTGACTAAAATCAAGAGTATGTTATTGGAAATAAAAAGACACATAAATCAATGAAAAACATTAAAAACCCAGAAATAAACTCACACATATATAAACAGTTAATTTATGGCAAAGGAGTCGTTATCATAAACTACAACAGAAAGGAAACTCTCTTCAAAATGTGATGCTGGGAAAACAAGACAGACACCTGCAAGGAATATAACCACCATTTAACATCACATATAAGATACACTCAAAATATTAAGATTTCCATGTAAGGTTGAAAAATCATAAAATACAGAGGAGAAAACACAGGACTTTACATCTTATAACTTTATCCTTAGATATGTCTTGTGGACTTGACAAAACGTGCTATTTCAAATAGGTTCTGTAAAACCTAAAAAAATCACATGACACACTATTAGAGGTACAAAATTCTAAAAACTCCACCAGTAATATTGCTAGATACAGTAAGTGAAAACAGAGCAGAGTGGCAGGATATAAAATCATGCACAACTCATAGCAATCCTTTATACAATGAACTAATGAGGGAAAAAAAATAAGGCATAAATATATAGATTAGTACGAGCTGCTCACAAAATGCGAAAACTGACATAGTTAAAATGGCCATCTAATCAAAATAATATAGATTTAATGCAATTCCCATCAAATTCCGGGGATATTTTCTTCAAAAAAAAATTAAACAAGCAATACTTAAGTTACATGTAATCACAAAAGGCCTTAATAGTCAAAGCCATCTTCAGAAAACAGAGAACAGCAGAGAAATCATACTCCCTGGGTTTCTAACTATGTTACACAGTGATCATCATCAAATCAGAATAGTACTAGAATAAAAACACAGACCAATAAAATAAAATAAAACCATACCTATATGGACAGTTCATCTATTACAAAGGAGCCAAGAGTATACAATGGAGGAAGAAAATGTCTATTTAACAAATGATACAGGGAAAATTAGACATCTGCAAAAAATAAAACTACTCATTAGCACCACACACAAAAAATAACTCTAAATGGATTAAAGGCCTGACACAAAAGCTAAAACCATAAACCTTTCAAAAAACACTCCAATCTCAAAGATATCTTTGGGAAAGTGACACCTTGGTGTCAGGAGGTATGGGGGTAGTGCGTGCACTGTGTGAAAATAAGTAAAAATAAATTAATTGGGACTGTATAGAAATTTCTGCACAACAAAAATCATCATCATCAAAAAAAGGTATCAACTCATTGAATGGCAGAAGACATCTGTAGAACATATGAGAAGAGCTTAATCTCCAAAATATACAAGGAACTCATATACTTCAACAAAATGGCTAACAATGATTTCAAAAAAATGGAGGGACGATCTGAATAGATACACCTTAAGACACAGAGATAGGCTGTAGACACATGAAACAATCAGAAACAAGTGTTGGAGGGGGTGTGGAGAGAAAAGAATTCTCTAGTGGGACTGTCAACTACTGCAACCTCTTTGGAAAACCGTGTGGAGATTTCTCAAAAAAAAAAAACGAATCTACCATTTGATCCAGCAATCCCACTCTAGGGAAATCCCACTCATAGGAAAAATGAAACACTTGAGAAAAAGTATCTGCACTCCTAAGTATGTAAATATATACATGTATATCTTCAATGCTCATGTTAGCTGTGCCCAAGCAAGACTTACCTCCTGGTTTCTATACTATTTTTGATCTTCCATGGCAGAAACTACATAGCTGTTTATCACATTCTATGCTGCCACTCTTCAAGGACGACTCAAACTAGGTAACAACAAAAAATATGTACAGCTTAAGTAACAATAAGATTGAAATTTACTTTTAAATGTTGTTTTAAAATATTCCATAATAAAAACTATCATGGCACTAGGGTAAATGAAATACATATGGAATAAACACTGGTAATTTTTGAAATTGAGTGTTTTTATACATGATACATATTCAATTTCTTACAATTTTTAAGAAACAAAAATAGGAAACCATCAGCAGAACTAAGAGAAAGTCAGCTGAATAAAGGATTATTTTAATTATACAGCCAACAAAAGATTAATATTCAAAGTAAATTAACTCAAACTCAACAACAAAAAATAATCATAAAATCTTAACAGATAAGATCTTAATAGATACTTTGCAATGACATAGATGGCCAGCAATCATAATAAAAAATGCTCATCTGTTATCATTGAGGAAATGAATATGAAAACCACAATGAGGTTTTAATTCACATCTACAAGAATGACTATCATTGCAAAGGCTAGTAACAAATATTGGTAAGGATGTGAACAACAAAGGAATCTCATATGCTGTTATTGCTGATGTACAACCACTGGAAAAAGTGGATGGTTCTCAAAAACAAAAAATAGAAGTATCACAAAGTTCAGTACCAGATATTTCTGTATATCTATTTGAATATAAAATATTTAACTCAGAAAGCTATATGTGCCGCCTATGTTTCCTGCAACATTACTTAAAATAATTAAAAAATGAAAACAAAAATGCCTGGTAATAGATGAGTATAAAACAGATGTGATAATAAAAATAATGTAATACCAGCCAGCTATTTTTTTAAAGGTATTCACTGAAGGGATTATGTTAAATAAATCAGAGGCATAAGACAAATAGTGGCTTTTTTTCACCTGTATGCTCAATGTAATGAAAGAAAGCAAATGAACAGATAAACAGTGTAAAATAAACCAGTGGACTCCAAAGAACTCAGATTTTACCAGATGGGGAAAAAGTTGTGAGGTAGGAGCAAAGGAGGAGAGAGATTGGTACCTCTGCTGGTAAAGAGGCTGGTGAAGTACTTGTTACTGATAAAGAAAATTTAAAAAGAAACATTTTATGTGTTCTTTCACCACATTCCCATTAATCATTCATGTCCCTAGGTCTTGAAACAAGACCACAGCAACGACAGCCTACACTTTCGCTATCTCAGTCACAGAGGGAGAGAATTTCCTAATTTTTACTTACAAAGGTAATATAACAAGTAATTTTATCATTATCAATACAATTATTTTTTAAAGAGAAGGTTCAGGCAGGAATGAAAGCAAGCAGAGACAGAAAGGAAGAGGGGAGGAGGAAGCATTTTATATATTTAGTTGTTCATCTT